>OMKN01065703.1:5568-18673 GCA_900302345.1 Melanonus zugmayeri
GAGACATGAACAATATGGTTCATGGTATCCAGCCAAAACAATTTCATACCAACCACACACACACACACACACACACACACTCCACAATGCAGTTCTCTATTTTTCTCTCATACTACACTCCTGCACTCCCAGCTATTTTTTCCTGCTGGTTTTCCCGCCGGCGTTCCCCCAGTGGCGGAGACTACAGGAGCTGGGGCCTGTGGGGAGGGGCAGAGCCTCTGAAGAGCGACGGCGGCTGATGGACGAAGCGGAGGAAGAGGAGGAGGAGGAGGAGTTTGACCAACAGGAGAAAGGTCCCCAAGGTTTGTGATGGTGACACCTGAGGGAAAAAAATCAACCAACTTAAGAAACATTATCGACAGTTAAATTGAGTCCAGTAGTTTTGCTTGAGGCATAAGAAACGAGACGGCAGTATAACGGGGGCAAAGTTCAGGTCAGTGATGTCTGACCGGTTTGTTTACCGTGTACCTGCAGCTGTGCCTCAGGCCTGAAATGTAGTTTACACAATGATTTCTCAGGCTTTAGCTCTTGCATTCACATGTTTCCACACACACCCACAACCAAACACGCTCACTGATTAGACGGAGTCAGTTGACGCATGCTGATATGATGATAAAGATGATGATGATGATGATGATGGAGTGAAAGCTGACAAAGCTTGTTATCTTATTTCTTATTGGACCACAGTACAGCACATTGTTTCCCAGCGTGCCATATCTTTTTTTATTTAATTCTTACTTAACCAGGAAAGACACTCTTTATAGGAGGCCAAGATAGGCAGCAGCACAATGGATACAGCCAAACAACATGTAACAAATGACAGACAATACAAGTTACACATCACAACAATGAAAAATAAAACAAAATCACAATCTGTAGAAAACATAGGGTCCGGGTTCACACAGGGGCAAGAGGCTTGCTAAAACATTGACGGCCTGATGTGCCTGCCTCTAATTTCTTCCGCCTAGATTGAAAAGCATCCAATAAGACCAGCTCCCTGTGTACAGTTATTATCCCATGACCTTTTTATTGCTGTTGCTGCTGAATAATAATAACCACCCAGGCCTGGGTCTCTCCTCCCTGAACACAACAGAGGACAGAGCCAGTGGACCCCTCTCTTGCAGTGAGAAGCTGCGCGTCATCAAAGTGAGCGCACGCACACGCGCGCACACACACACACACATGGACACAAAGCTATTTTTTTTAACCAATTTTTTGTTCCCAACCATTGGCACAACATGCATGCATGTCCCCCGGCTTATCAACACGTTATCACACAGTATATACAACAAACCTAAATATTGCAATTATATTTGTAAGAACGCGCCTCTCTCTCTCGTTGTTCTTCCCCATCACACAGGGGATCCTCAAGTTCCTGCTTCCCCTGGGCTCGGTTTACTACGCTGAGTACTTCATCAACCAGGGTCTGGTGAGTGAACCCGTCCCATTGGTTAGATTCAGATCTGATTTTCATTGTCCTCCAGAGAGGAAATGCATTGCCACCAAGTGTACAGCCCATTGAACGCCAATTACACAAAGAAGACAACACATAAATGCACACGACAACACGTGAAACACCACAATGTCATTTGGTTTGTTTGGTAAAGTAATACATAGACTATATAGGACTTTTTTCAAAGACGGAGCAGATAGGGGTAAGGCGTCTTGCTCGAGGATGCCGATGGATGATGCTGTACATGGATGATGACACCGGGACACAGAAGTGTCGTAAATTGTAACGCAACAGAATAACACAAAAATGAATTGCTGATAAGTTGCACTCGGCTCACGCGCTCGCTGCGATCATCCCTTCATCAGAACCGACGGTGTCTGGTTCTGATGAAGTGAACCATCATCCCTTCATCAGAACCAGACACCATAGGGTTACATCTACTCTACATATTCCTTGTTTGTACATTTCTTGTTGACTTTGGGCTTGTGTTTAGATTTGTCTTTCTTTTTTTTCTCCCCCAGCTGGAGCTTCTCTACTTCCCAAAATTCAACTTGTCTCACGCTGAACAGTACCGCTGGTCAGTAACTGTCCTTGTTCCCTTTTTGTCTTGTCTTTGTAAATATTACATTGCAAACCTTCAGATTGTGTGTGTTGCAGGTACCAGACCCTGTACCAGGTGGGAGTGCTGGTCTCCCGCTCCTCTCTGCGATGCGTTAAGATCAGGAATCTCTGGGCTTTGGCGCTGCTACAGGTGTGCATGTCAATATACAGGAAAGATGGCCCCCACTGGCTTGAGGGGGTTTGTCAACCTATCAGAGAGCAGCGTTCTTTGTCATAGATGCAGAAATACAGCCTTTCTCTTGGATGCAAACGTCCCGGTTTGTCCGGGATTGTCCCGGTTTCAAGCTGGGTCTCCCGAGTCCCGACAAATATCTGTAAAACAATAAGGGCCTGATTTACTAAAGGTTTGCATGTGTAAAAAGGTGTGCAAACTTGATATCACCCACAAACAAATGTGCAGCTGATCTACGAACGGTGTGCACTGAGTATTGCATCTTTCAAATGTGCAAGACCACACGCAATGTCCATTTAGTAAGTTTGCCTTAATGATGCAATATGGGGCGTTTCTGCCCTAGTGCACAAAATACTGGGAGGAGAAAATGCAAATAGGTTAATTCAGCCACACAATGCGATTTACCAAGCCTGAAAGTAATTGTGGTGCTTGTGACTGCGTCTGTATTTAATACATTTGAAAGGAAGGGGTTAATCAGCCCAGCATTGGCTAATAACACAGATGGCTGCTTTTATTGTGGCAAGGAGACATAGGAGGAGACATAGGCACAATGAAAGAATACGTAGAGAAAGGGTTTTTGTCATGTTAACATTTTTGGAATGACAGAAGTAAAAATAATTCAGACATAGCTCTTGCGCATTTTGCGCTTGCTGTCCCTTTCTGCTTTCCGTCCAAACTCTCCACGGTGGAAACCACTAAAACACGCAAAACCTGCACACGCAATACTGCTGTTTGCACCTGTTGTCATTAATGCAATTATTCTTAGTTGATCACCCGCAAAACACACACCAACCAAACACGCAATATGTTGCAATGAACACGTAATGTAGTCTCTTTATTTGGGTCCTAAAGGTTTTCAACATTCACTACCAAATTGTCCCGGTTTTCACCACAATTAAACTAATAATAATAATAATAATAATAACATTATACTTGTTTTCAGCGCTTACATAGACATTTATCGTGTTCTGTCCCATTATTACCCAACCCAATCCAAAAACATTAACAATGCACCACATCGTGCCTCTGTCTGACAGAATCTGCAGAATCAATGGTGGCAAACGCAGGTGTGCTAAGGTGTCCCCATCCTGATGAAAGCTGTGCGCTTTGGGCTTTAGGAATAACACAACTACCCTAACGTGGTTCTTGTTATTCTGGCTGTTGCAATATCTTGCTCATTCCTGGTAGCAGGGTCTTTAAGGATGGCACTGTTAGCATGCTAATTGGGTGATGCTGTGACTTGATTCCTACAGCTTTTCTACACTCATATCTGGTTGTCTCCTCCTAATAGTGGCTCTGATATTGATTATCATGTCATTATTCTGTGTCTGATTGGCAACATGGCTGTTTGTTAGCAACATTATCAATAACGAGGCTAAATGTGACAATTAGTGTTTATGTCTCAGCCCGAATAAACGACTAACAAACTTTGACTTCAGGACATTTAATTTGATCTTTCCCTGCTCTCCGTCTCCGTGTCCCTCAGTGCGTGAACGCTGTGTTGCTGCTGGCAGCAGTGTATTACCAGTTCCTTCCCAGTCCATGGCTGGTGTTTGCCATCGTCCTCTACGAGGGCTTGCTGGGCGGCGCCGCCTACGTCAACACGTTCTACTACATCAGCAAGGAGGTCAGTCTGGGGTTTTATTAGCCTAGCAAGGCAACTTATTATTCATTGTCATCCTCGTGCATTTTCTGCAAATAGCCGCAAAAGGTTCTGCCCGGTGTCTTGAGTGTTTTGACCACCTCCCAGGCAGGAGACAGGGAGAGGGAGTTTGCCATGGCTGCTGCCAGCGTGGGAGACACCCTTGGCATTGCCCTGGCTGCCGTCACCGCCTTCCCCGTCCACAGCTACTTCTGCTCCCTGTGACGGGGGGCTCAGGGGCCCGGAGGGACCAACATGGCGGATCACTGCAGCCAACTCTCACTGCCGGGTTCTTATTGCACGGTCCTCCTGTTTACTCCAGTCAAGTTGCCTTGGTTACTTGGCTGATTTTCTGGAATTGTATTTAAAACTAGCCTCGCACAGCCAGACCATATTCGCTTCACTCATTAAGGTCTGGGAAGCCTGACCCATCGGCAGTACTTGCTGAGAGGCGTCGTCAATCACCCTTACTTTGCAGCTGATTGCATGAGCTTCGGTCCCGCAATCCCTATGGTGTATATTGAATAATCCCTATGGTGTATATTGAAGTGAATTATGGTGTATATTGAAGTGCCATATTCCCGTAAAAACGTTTACTTGCATTCAAGTAAAACTAATTCCAAAGCAGCATAAATATTATTATATTCATTAACAAATCGGTTTCATCACCATCTACATCACTGGCTGGGGTTCGCTGATTGGGTGACTGAATGTTGTGAGCTCGCCAGATTTAGGCTAGCTCCATACTGGACATGCGCAATGGCTATCACTGCACGGCACCTTTATCACGCATAACTAACGTGAACAAAACACGATACATTTCCTCAACTCAACGCAAAGGTTTAGCCAAACCATTGCATTTGGCTGCTAATGGTCACTTTAGTAATGTATCGATACACAAGTTGAAAAAATGTGATGTATATAGTCTAGGCCAGTGGTTCTCAAATCCAGTCCTGGAGGACCCCCTGACAGAATGTTTAGCCCTCACAGACTTAAGTGACGTCAGCTGGTAAGTGATTGAGTGGGAGAGGCTGCAAGGGCTCAAGATGGTTTAAAGAGGAATGGGACGGCGCCCTCACGTTACCCTGACAACACCAACAACAAGTGCAGCCACATTTCTCAGCTTTGTCTTTCACACTTCCGGAAAACCCCCTGGTAACCACGGTAACCCATATGTAGCGTCACAACGCTATGCACTGTGGGAAATTCCCTCGGGCTAAGTCCGCAGCGATGCAGACTTATGGAAAGTCTGCATAAAGGGCTGGAAAATGGCTGCCATGAGCCCTTGTGCACTTGACGAGTTCACAGTGGGACGGCCCTAAGCCCTCGCGCACCTCGTAGGCACGCACCTCAAAGTCTGAGTGCGGACATTGAGATTGGGCCATGGTTTAAATACTAAGCATTTATATTTAATAGTCATTAATGAAGCCAGTGGGTGTGTGTTTATTTCTTAAAGCAGCTATTGTGCAGTACGGATCCGGCAGGAGGAACGGATAGGGTAGTGACGGTGGTTTTGCGAGGCTAATTTAAAACATGTTTTATGAAGCATTCCTTTTTTATTTTATTTTTTTAAGATTTGTTGTTGAGCACCTGTGCCTCTCCTTGGCCCATCCACATATTTTGAGCCCAACCGTAATGCAATATTTTGTGTGGATGTTGAAATCACACCAGGAATTCATGTCATATCACATTATACGATTTTCATGAATATGGTTACACGGTTGAAACATGAGATTAGCGAGTCAGGAGTCTTTTACCAAAAAAAGAATGCAGTTTTACACTCAATTCCTGTTAATTACTGGTACTCGCTTTGTAATTATTCTATAATTGATTTGTAAGACACAATTGTGTATCGTGTTACACCACCTTAATTAAGAAACTGTATTTGGACCTCAACAATGTGCACCTTGCTACTGAAATAATGTCTTACTACTATTTATTGGCCTCTGCCAACGCTTGGTTGTATTAAATACTGTGCTTTTCTTAAATCATATTTACAATGTCTTGATATGAATCCACTAATAAATGTTACTAAATTATTTTCCAGATAGAGACAAACTATAATTAGGTTTCTGAACTCCCATAATGTTCTCTGGCAGTATCTGAGTATTATCTAATCAATTTAAATCAGTAATTGGTCACCAGTTGAAATGCACAACCTTTTGCACATCTTCTTTTAGGTCCTCACCAAATGTTTTATTATTTATTATTTATCATATTGCTTTATTAGGCCACATGATGTCGCTATAACTAAGGTTTCACTTTGTTTGTACATAATACAGCAAAAAGGTGTATATCGTAATAGATCAATGCAAACAATAATAATAAAAATGTTTTTCAATTGTTACATACATTTCTAATGACATATTGTTTACATAACAGTAAACAAAAGGATGTTAGTAGTCTCAGACTCAATAGAAATAATTTAAGTGTCTAAATATTTTTTTGGTTTCTGGATTTTTCCAAACTATACAATGAATAACATTTTGCATTCAAAATAATATATTATTTCCCATGTTAATGGATACTAAATAATATTTTATTTTAAATTGTCCAATTATACAAACAATCTACCAACACAAAGAAGACTATAACTACATAAAAGTATTTTTTTATCTTTCTGTTTGTTTTTTCTGTTATGTTTCATGTTTTTTTTAGACTCTTCTACTATCTATAAGTCAATTACAAATCTACCAACACACCTTCACTGTCATTTGCAATATCCAATGCAAAACGAATATCGAATACGAATATTCATTTAATTAGGTAAAAAATACCAACTAGAAAAATTCCAGGGACATTTGGAGGGTGCCTGCGTAGCAACGCCCAGCTAACCACCCCGAGGCTTCTAAGAGCAAAACCCTACACACACATTCACGATAGCGTCTATTCTTCAGCGTCAGATGTCACTTAACATGGGAGTCTATGGAGCAGAATGTTCACAGCTAGTGAGTGATAAAATGTTATCAAAAATAAAAAGGAATCTTCCAAACATTATTATCTTACTCCCACACCTTCCACTCTACAGACAGAAAGAGTATGATTTGGAAAAACTTTGGTTTCTTCACACTCTCACTACATGATTTTAATAAATATTTTAATAAATATGATAAATAAATAGATTTTAAGAAATAAAATCCACACCTGCATATGACAACTGGACCACATAAATAATATATATAAATACGCTTATTTTTTAAATTGTATTAGTTCTTAAAAAATCCTCGTAAAAAGTTCGTAAAAATTCCACGTTTTCGCACTTCGTGAAGAGCAAAGTAATGGCACGCTATTCCCGTTCAAGGCGCACGTTTCGATGTATTTTTTGCGTGTGTGCTGGCAACGCTGCGACACTAGTAGCGCGCCAAACGTTTGTACGGAGAAATATGGATATAATATAATATAAGTATATATATATATAATAAGTATGGTGAATAACAATAGGTTGCCTTTGCTTTGCAAAGCAGGCACCCTAATTAATTGACATTAATTAACACATTGACCCCCAGAGAACCCAACAAGTGCGCGTGCTTGTTGATCACAGGCACTCGCGTTGCGCGTCGCCGACACCGGAAGTGGCAGTCCCGTCGGCCGCGTTCAGCTGGAGCGAACCGGCGAGCAGGAGGAGAGAAAAGGCCGACGGATGAAGAAACGGCAGCGGGAGCACGAATCCATGGGACGAGCATAAGAGGTGCTCGTTGTTTTGAATGAGCAGCGCCACCGTATCGACGGTTTACGGTTCTTTTTAACGTTCACGTTGTCGTCTTATCTCCCTAAAATCAGGCGGTGCTAACGTTAGCCTAGCATACGGGAGCTAGCTAGCTAATGGCTAGTGTTTCGGGACTAAGGGTGAACTTAACTTTAGTTTTCAAAACGAGAGTAGTAGTAGTAGTAGTGGGGGAGCACTGGTGGCGACGCGACCTTATTTTGATAACGTGCTTAAATGTAAACGACATGTTAGCCTAATGTTAGTCGACGGTGCTATCAATGACGTAAGCTAACCCAGCGTTAGCATACGTCGTTACGTCATTAGCGGTACGTACACCATTAGCGGTAGCTCCGCCCAGGAACCTCGCTGGTGTCCTTGATTTAAAAAGCTGTACGCTACCCAATCAAGTTAAAACGACTGTGTGTGTATAGACGCGTGCACACTTTTTTTGGTGCACGTGTTTGTTTTTTAACAAAATGTTGCCTTTTGTTGACATTTGGCATTTTCTGTTTCTTCTTCTTCCACAGCTGTCTGGAGAGTGAGCCTGTTCCCTGTGCGTAAAGTGAGATAAGTCGGTCTTATCAAGAAGGAGGGTGACAGTGGTGACTTTGCCGCCCCCCCCTTGTGGTGCACCTTCCAGCTTGAGTACAGTGAAGGTGTGTGTGTGTGAGAAGGTGTGTGTAGGTGGGTGTGAGAGAGCACGCAGCAGCTGTGTGAGCAGATCTCTCCCTATGTGTGTGACAATGGGAGACATCAGTGACCTGGACCGACAGATAGAGCAGCTCAGACGCTGTGAGCTGATCAAGGAGAACGAAGTGAAGGCGCTGTGTGCCAAAGCAAGGTGAGCACTGTTACCTCTGGAACAAATGGGATGTGCTGCTAAACTAAGAATAATTTACTGGAGGATGATGCTGTTGTTCAATATCAACTTTTTATATCAACTATTCAGTGGATTCTTTTTCTTAATATGACAAATATTTAAACCAGTACAGTTAACTGTTCCTCTTATGTGTACCTATAAGGAAGCCATTTGTTTGTTTTTATTTTATTCGCTGGTAAAATACTGAACCTTTTTGGAATCCTGGCTTAGGATGTAAGAAATATTACCAAAATTATTATTCTTATTGTTATTCTGTTATTTAGTAATTAATCATTCTAAATGCAGTAGTTGTATGCCTAGGCTTGTTAAACGAAACTAAGTTATGATTCATTTAAGTCTTGCTAACGGCAATGTGACGCACTCTTTGACGTTAATCTAGTATCGTTTTGTTTTCAGGGAGATCTTGGTAGAAGAAAGTAATGTCCAGAGAGTAGACTCGCCGGTTACAGTGAGTACATAGTTGTCTTAGTTTATCAGCAACATTATTTACCTCACATTACAATACAAGAGTTAAAATGTACGGTGTTTTTTTGATGTTTGTTCATTCTTCTTGTTTTACAGGTATGTGGTGATATTCACGGACAGTTTTATGACTTGAAAGAGTTATTTAGAGTAAGTATACTCCCTTCAAACTTCTGTATTTAGTTTGCCTCCAACGCCTTTAACTTAAATAAAACATTACGCGTTTGTGTTTCAGTGCACAATCCATATTTATTTTTTCCCATGTTGATGTGGTTGTTGACAATTATTGTTTTGGATACGTTAGAATGAGTTTGCACATGATAAAGTGGATCATAGGTTGGACCGTTACGTAATACTTATGTACATACTGGTTGGCTTGGTGTCTCAAGGTGTCTGACGCATCAGCCAGGACGAGCTCATTGCCACCATACTCTGTTTATCATCCCTCCATTTCACAGGTGGGGGGAGATGTTCCAGAGACAAATTATCTCTTCATGGGCGACTTTGTGGACAGAGGTTTCTACAGCGTGGAGACCTTCCTTCTGTTGCTAGCGCTGAAGGTACACGGTTGTCTTGTTTTCATGCTTTCGTTTTGTACACCATTCCATTTGAACCGGGGCTGGGCAATATGGAATTTATTATCACAATAAATATGGGGAATTTTGCACAATATAAATATCACCATATGCGTATGAATTTAAAATGCCATTCTAAACAGTCAAAGTATATAGAAATAACTATGGTCATAATAATTATAGTATCAGACTAAAACTAGTTTTCCTTTCTGACATTTCAAACCTCATATTGATAATTTCAGGCATATCTTATCGTAATTAAGAATTAATTCAAACTGGGTATCACGATAAATTGATATGGCCCACTTAGTAGTAGTAATTTATTTCTGGCCTTATTAACAATTTTCCAAAATGAATGCACATGGAAATAAATATCTATAAGGCATTAAGTTAAACGAAAAAACTAAAACAAGACTTGAATGATAATCGACAATATTTCATTGTTGCCCAACCCTAATTTGAAAAATGTTAAACCCCTCCTTTTGATCCTTTTTAATCCCCAGGTCCGGTACCCAGACAGGATCACCCTGATCCGAGGGAACCACGAGTCGCGGCAGATCACCCAGGTGTACGGCTTTTACGACGAGTGCCTCCGCAAGTATGGCTCGGTCACCGTATGGAGATACTGCACCGAGATATTTGACTACCTCTCCCTCTCTGCCATCATTGATGGCAAGGTGAGCTGTTCATGTGGTACGGTAGACATCTATTGGCATACACTAGCCCCAATCTGAGGTTTGCTTTTGTTGAATCTGTCTGATTTCTCTGTGAGCCACTTTGTTACTGAAAAGGTCATCTTGGATCCAGCCGTTGTTTTATTTATGTTAGAGCAGAATTTCTGGGGGGAGACGGCACAGGGTCTGTCCCGGGAAACCAAAAACCGTTTGGGCACCTTGTTTTGTCACAAAGATATTCTACCAACGAAAACTCATTCGCGAGAGCAGATGACGCTTTCAGAACTTATTTTTATGAAGTGTTTTTCTACACTGGCCAGTCTACGCTGTTGATTTGAAACCTTTACGGACATTACAACCTTTTTTTTGTGCTGGCCGAGTTTGTGTTCGCTAATTACATGCTTACAGATCCCCGCCTCCAGCAACATGATTGGTCAAAACAAATATGAAGTGAAAGAAAGTGAAATGCCCCGTTGGTCCAGATTTCAGCTTGTCCGCCTTTTTAGATGAATGTCTAGTAAAGTCTGATTTGTGAGACTACTGAAAGGGTAACGCAGCATTTTGTTCTGTTTTCTCCAGATCTTCTGTGTGCACGGCGGCCTATCTCCGTCCATCCAGACCCTGGACCAGATTCGTACCATTGACAGGAAGCAGGAAGTGCCCCATGACGGGCCCATGTGTGACCTGCTCTGGTCTGACCCTGAAGGTATGGAGCCTTTTCCTCTTGGGCCCGACCACAAGCACTACTTCCTCCTTTGATTACAATGTATTAACGCAAATAAAGGGGTGCGACTAACATGAATAAATGATGGGGAGTAAATAAATAATAAATAAACACAAACAAAACAATAAAAACCTAAAAACACACAAAACGTAAAGGGCCCCTATTTGACCACCAGGTGTGAGTAGCCATGCGACTACCCTCTAGTGACATCCCAAGTGTCCACACAGATGTATGATGGCTAGCCTACCAGTTGGTACAGTCCACTGGCCGGTAGACTGATCTGTCATCATACATTTGGTTGGACACTACACTTGTGATGTCACTAGAGGGTAGTCACATGACAATTTTGAACGGCGTGTAATGGTTTAATCACACACACCTGGTGGTAAAATAGGGGCCCTTTTTAACATGGGAAATCTGGACATAAGCCATCTAAACCCTAACTTGGTTGACCGTACTTAACTGTAATAGCTGTATTACACTCTAAATTGACAATTAGGCGTCTCCGGGAAACCGCCATCTCAAAGAGTTTTGCTTCTATAACTTTCCACTTTAACAAACGTACTGAACTTTAACCTCTTCATCACTAGGCCTCTTTCTTGGGTTTTTGCCGATAATAACATACCCAAAGTAAATGGAGTATAACTCCACAACTACAAGGACTATAATATGCAAACCTGAGATTGTTGTGCAAGTTAAATAATCAATGTGGATTCTACTGGGTCAGAGTGAATGAAGCTAGAATCAGAATCAGAATCAGAAATCCAGAACACAGCATAAATGGAAGATTTAATTTCCGCCTGAAATAAATGTTGATGTTTTAGAGTGAATACCACCCAGTGCATTATCAGTTGGTAGCCCTATAGTACTACAGGGCCATAGCACAACATCTGAGTGAAGTAGAGCAAAGATAGTGGTTTGAGTACATGTTTAGGTGGAGTCTCCAAATAAAAACAATAAATCCAATGCAAAAATTACACTAGAAACGTGATGACAGAAACGGGTGGATATCTCCAGAACTCATTCAATTTTGACATTTGACCCCTCTATTGACTTGAGTGTGTCTTGCTGTTTAACAGCATTGGGGTTCGGTCAGTGTAGTCAACAAAGTTCATCTTGGGGACGGCAGGATGTGGGTGAGGGTATGCTGTGGTGTTGGGTGGGGTACATAATCAGACCCAGATCAGTCAATGACCCTGGACCATAGTGTGTAACCCAAAGCAGTGCAGCCTGGTACAGCTACACTATAATATAGGACGAAGGACTTCATCCTGATGGGTGCCTTTTTGTTTGTCTCACATTGAAGTGATATTGAAAGTGTCTGCTGGTCTCTCCCAGACACCACAGGCTGGGGCGTGAGCCCCCGGGGGGCAGGCTACCTGTTTGGAAGCGACGTCGTGGCCCAGTTCAACGCCGCCAACGACATCCACATGATCTGCCGGGCTCACCAGCTGGTCATGGAGGGCTACAAGTGGCACTTCAACGAGACGGTGCTCACCGTGTGGTCGGCCCCCAACTACTGCTACAGGTGGGCGGCTTGAAATGTCATGCAGCACACGGCTCCACACAGGCATTTATCACAGACATCATGGTTGACCTATTTTTATGTTCACATGATGGTCTTGAATGTCCTCACACCGGTTAATGCAACACAACGGCTAATGGCATCCGATGACGCAACAGTGTGAACAGTCTGTCTAGCAATCTTCAAACTGGCTTCCAGGGTATCCGCGGGTTATTAAAAAGTCTTAAAAAGTCTTAAATTCATAATTCTCAATTTAAGGCCTTAAAAGGTATTAAAAAGTCTTAAATTTCATTTGCACAGGTATTAAATTTACCACCAACCAACAACATGATGCTTAAAAAGCACATTTATCGATGGTTGACTCGCGCGTTCATTCCCGGGAACGGTATAAACATTAGGGCTGCGTTTCCCGATACCGGCATACCTTGAGTTTTCGCGATGTCCGTCACCGATTGGCTACGCGGCAGGAAACGTTTTGTGTGCGCGTCCGCGTAGCCAATCGGTGACGGACATCGCGAAAACTCAAGGTATGCCGGTATCGGGAAACGCAGCCTAGGTCATTCAATACGGGTGATGGTGGAGAATTGCCGTTGGGCTACAAGCCATGACGTCGTCGCGGACAGAGAAACGCTTTACATTCACTTTGTGTAAGCCGGCGAGGATTTGAGCTC
>OMKN01065719.1:0-14745 GCA_900302345.1 Melanonus zugmayeri
CCATCACGGTAGAAACACAAGGCCTTGGGTGGATAAGAGTGATGACCTCAGAGTCCATCAGCTCTAGCAGGTGTATTATCTCCCCTGCTCTGACTTACTGATAAATAATTGGCCGACTACTGCTATAGATAATCTCCTATATGGCACCAGCTGCAGGTACCGGCTGCAGGTGGGAAGACAGGTGTAGCTTGTTGGAGGAGCAGACCAGATGAACAGAGGTAATATATAGAGCTTGGTCATGTGGTTTCGCTCTCTTGCAGTGAGGCTGGGCCCTGTACATGAAACTTTACATGATTATTATTAATATAGAATCGTTTTGAATAGGCCCTGATGGTTTCTTTGGTTTGATTGTATTCTTTAATATAACAAAGTGATGGTCTCTCCTTCCACTAATAGTAGCTGTAGTCATCAACCTTGCTATAGCAGGTCTATTAACAACTAACAACAGCAAACGGTTCATTCTTGGTTCATATGACCACCTGACTCACCTTATGGTTCGCAGCAGGGGGTCCAGAGTGTCGTTTAGGGGCTACACCTGTTCTGTTGTGTTCAGTCCTGTTGTGTTCTGTTGCTCCAGATGAACAGGGCTCCTAGCAGACTACCCTCTGCTGGGGGAGATGAGGATTCAACAGCTATGACATGCTATGATTCACTGGCTTATCCATTCTCTCTCCACCTTTACACAGGAATGCAAATTAACTCGATGAGTAGCTGTCTTATGAATTGTTTTTTTTTATCTATTTGTATGATTAATGCATTTTTTCTGTTACCTATTTGAATGAATACCATTTTCTTTTTTTCAGAAATGGCTTGTAATGGCTAATTAACATCACACATGGTGGCAAAATAGGCCCGATTCCTCAAAGTACATTAGGACATCCAGGACATTGACCCGTGTTAAATGGAAGTTCTCAACATGCTTGACTTAACTCTCTGACTGCACTCACTGAGACTTAGTCTCACTCTCACTCACTACCAGTCACTATTCCCTGGAGGCCTGGACATGTGTGTAGTGGTTAGGGGGTGTTCAACTCCCAGCCGAAAGGTACTGGGTTTGATCTCCAATCTCCACAACCTCCAACCATCTGTGTGCATCCTTGAACAAGATGCTTAACTCCTACCTTCCTGCTCATGTATCTGAATAAGTCACTTTGAATACGAGTCTGCTAAATGACTAGTAAATTGGATATAATTAAACAGAAAAACATTGAGACACGGATCACAATTGAGGAATTTTGTCAAATGTGCAATACAACATTGACATTTGTTATAATTTACAAGTGTTCACATAGGTTTATATAAAAAATATTCAGCTATATCATTCACAAATGTGATTTATACTGTACCTAATGCAAGTTACTGTAGTGAGACAGCAGGCAGTTTCTCCACAGTGGAAATCCTCCACTTGTCAAAGACTTGTGTGTCTGAGGTTTGAGGGTGGGGAGATTATGGTGTGAAAGCCTTTATTGGTACCTACTGTCATTTGAACTGCAGGCACACTTCCTCTCCATTCCCCTGAATTAATACATGCGTCATGGAAAGTAGGTCAGGATGTATGTATCTGTGTCTCTGGGAGTCCATGTCTGTGTGTGTGAGGGAGAGATAGAACGAGAACAAGAGAGAGAGGGGGAGAGAGAGAGAGAGAAAGAGCGAGGGAAAGAGATTAAGAGAGAGAGAGACAGCAGGGGTTGAAGAGAAGACATGTGTGTGCCGATCAAATTGGAGAATTAACTTTGGTGAAAAAAAAAACTTTAATCTTTTATTGCAGACACAACAGACAAAGACGGATTAAAAGATTTTATTTCAAATCTGCATCATCGGGCAGAAACATTTCAATTGAAATCAACTGGAAAAAACGCATATATCACTGCTTGGAAATTAAACCGAGGGCTCTCTCTCTCTCACACCACCATTAAAGACGTACGGAGACATACAGGAACGGCTTTGTTTTCTATACGCAACTTTAGGATATAAACTGTACATTCTGGTTCGACCGATGAGCAAAGAAAGTACTAGGAAGCAGACACAAACGAGAAACCACGACAAGCAAGCATCGCCAATAAATAACATTAATTCAAACGGTTGTTAAAAAAATTGCACTGTATGTATATATATGTATATAAAAAAGCACAAAGTATAAAGGAGTGGGGTTTAGGGGGGGGCAGGATTTAGACGTTTCCGCGTGTTGATGGGGAAGCAACAGAGCATCTGTTGTGAAGTGCCAGGGGTCAGGGGTCGGGGACCATGGAGCTCCCCTATGCCGTGTCAATGCCCTCAGGACGGTTTAATCAATCCAGATCGGTTTCCCCAAGCAGCGATCGGGAATAACTCTGGGAATAACCTATGTTAAGGAATATCGCGTCGGAGATGACGAGCGAAGCGCAAAGGCACAAAGTAGCACATCTGGTTTAGCTGTTTCTCTTTTATGTTGGTTGTTTATTAGCCGTGTCAAATTGGGAGTTTGTGCAGAATTGGTTTAGCTGGCATTCTGCAGTATGGGAGAGGTCACATTCAAGACAAGCTTCAATCATATCCACAGCAGTCCGTGGTAGGTTATTGTCTTCAAATGAACCAATAGGTAGTACATAATCCCTGGTAGTACAGCTCAATTGAACCCAATCTCTAGTGTTATGTTTGAATGAGTGATGCTTTCAAATGTATCTTTTCAATAGATTTATCCATATCGTTTGTGTTCATTTTAATACAAATTTGAACACAAATGGATGCTTTCACTCCCTTACTCTGCTTACTTAATACTTAATAGACATTTTTATAAATATATTTATAATACGAAGTATTATCAGCAGTCTTTCTGTTTTGGAGTCTATTCTCTCCCTTTTTTTTCCAAGATTGCTGATTATTGCCGGAATGTGAACTTTCAACTGATTGGAGTTTATCCACATGTCCAAACAGTGTATGGACTTGAGTACAAATATGCAACACAAAATCATTCAAGATACTCACAAAAGCAGCAATTAAATTGTCACATGATATATATATATATATATATCTATATATATAAAAGAAAACAAAAAAATATTCATAAAACTACACACAGCCACTGGAAAATTATATTCCAGTAAAACTTAAAACAAACATTTTTTTCATAATTAAACAGTCTTGTTCTTTTCATACGATTTATAATTACAAAATAGGCAATACTTTTTTTTGTTCATATGCTTTGCATTTGAAAGAATACTTTTTTCTCATTTTTAATCAATAGTATAATTTAGTTTTAGAAAATTATTGGGTTTTACTTTACTTTGATTTCAACTGATTCATTTTTTTCTTGTTAAATTCATCATAGGGACCTTCTGGATTGTATTGTTAAATTAGAAGTAATACTGCAGTTTAGAATATAACCCGTGCTATATATAGTTTTTCCACCTCTACTTATTTCTCATAATAAAAGGCAAGAGTCATGATTAAAGGGCCTATATTTTACCACCAGGTGTGAGTGTGATGAGCCATTACAAGCCATTTCAAAATCTACACACTAGTGACATCACAAATGGGAGTGTCCACCCAGATGTATGACGGACAGATCAGCTTACCAGCCTACCCAGCGGACTGTACCAACCGCTAGGCTGATCCATCCATGGTAGAATACGTGCCCTTTAATGTCCAGCCACAACACCATATTAGGATGATGTTGTGGCTGAGGTTTGTTGATTAACGTGTATTTAAACAGTCTGGCAATGGTTACTAATACGATGCTGTACTGATAAGTGATTAAAATACATTACAAATACCATTTTTTTTAATCATTGAAACTTTGACTTCTATCTGTTAAGTGATTAAATTGTTCTCAGCTGTAAGTGGCTCTATGAGTTAAATCTAAGTTTAAATCTGAGTTTAAAATACGTGATAAAATACACTCTGGACTTGCCGGGATGTCTTTATAAAATATTTTTTGTTTGTGTCGTTTTCTTACTCTTCTACTTATTTTTTGAATACTGCAAAGAAATACTTGATGGAGGCATGCAGATCCATGCTGGACAGAGGACAGGAGAAGCCGGGGGAGACGGTGGTTTCTGTGACAAGGTTCAGTAGGAGATGGTTTGGAGTTTTTGCAGAGTTTCAGAAGCTCAGATCAAAAGCTTTTCTTTTTCTTTCTTTCTTTTCTTTTGTTATTTTTTTTTTTTACAAACGGTGTGGTGTTCATCAGAGAGAGTCCCATGAGAGGATGGTTTCATCTTGACGACCTCCTCCTAGCGCCAACATAACAGAAATGCAGGAGTTAGTGAATAGTTAGTGAAGAGTTAGTGAACATCAGAACTTCTACTGGGGAACCTGTAGTGAACTATCTACTGATGCAACAAAAAACACTTAAAGGGCAGATATTTGACCACCTGGTGTGAGGCTGCTGAGTCATCACTACCAGCTAAATTCAAATCTATCCACTTGTGACATCACAAGTGGGAGTGTCAGTTAATATATCATGGAACTAACTAATATGATATAAACCACTAATGTAGTGGTTAGTTTATATCATATTAGTTAGTTCCATTATTACTGTATAGTTAATTAAATTACATTACTTTTTTTATATACTTAAAAAAAAAATATATATATATATATATAATGAGCTAAAAAATGGAAGACATTGTATTGACCAGTACATAAAACAGATGCTAAATAATCCATGTTAAAAGCTCTGTAGAGATGCACAGACAGCAGGACATCTCAGCTTCAGCGTTGCACTTCAACATTTGTGTGTTTAGCTTCCATATAGCTGGTGATAATGTCCACTGCACTCTAACATTTCTATTTACTACTAGTTAGTCGTTTCTGTCATTCTGTCACTAAGAAGCAAAGGTTAGGGCATCTTGCCCAATGACAGGCACGACTAAAGGCAGACTGTGGACACAGAACCTTTGGGCTGGGAGTTAAACACTCCACTAGACTATCCTGCCCTCGACCACGACTACACACAGAGCTCTGACCCTGGAGGTCTGAGATGTACTTCAGTTTTCTGTCCCAAAGCAGATGTTTCTAAACTGTTGCTTTCCTATTCATTACCTTTCTTGTAGCAGTATACTATACTGCTACATGCTATATATACTATGATATGCTATGCTATACTACACTTTATGCCTTTTTTAAGATCTCCATACTGAGACAACCAGTCGTCAACTATCATCTGTTTGGTCAAACCTTTGTGACATTAGGTTAGGACAGACTAGTTATTATTCTACAGTGATGTCATGAGCAGCCAGCATACCTCCAGGGTGTAGAACCGGGGTCCTTTCATTTTGAGTACTAAAGGATAGAAGAAGAGGAGAGAGATATGTTCAGTGATGTGTGTGGTTATCAGACAGAGTCAGTCTTAGATGCTTGGACTATTTTTCCAGATTACATTTTTAAACTTTCTTACATATCCTACTTTTTTTGAACCGTTAAGAGTATCTCATTAATAAGGAAATGTGTGCTTAAACAAAACTCAAGAGGCGTTCTCTTGCATGTCACGACATGTTCTAGCAAGGATAGCAGGCTAACAGGTTTCAAATTCCCTCAACAATTACTTCTGTAACTTGTCAGTTACAGTGTCATTTAGGAATGTGATGGCTTCCAGTTTCCCTCCTTCACATTTTAAAGGGCTCCTATTTTACCACCAGGTGTGATGTTGATTAGCCATTACAAGCCAGTGACATCATACTGTACATCTGGTTGGACACTCCCACTCGTGATGTCACCAAATGTAGATTTTGAGGGCCTTGTAATGACTAATCAGTATCACATCTTGTGACATCTTGAGACAGAATAACCAAATCACCGCCGTGTGAAGGATATATATTGGAGTGTATATTAGGGAACTTTAAATGTACTCCCAGGTCTAGGGTACGTACCTCCAGGGTGGAGGCCCGCGAGTCGCTGATCTCCGACGGGCCGATGCTCCGGGGTATACTGGACATAAAGTACCCGGCGCCCTTTGGCACGATGGGCTGCCTCACCACCACCTTGCCCTTGCGCGTCTCGGCCAGGAACAGGCTGTACCAGTAGGCGTCGCTGGAGATGAGCGTGGAGTCGGCGATGGTGGAGCTCCTCTGGCTGATGATGCTGTTGCGGCTGATCACGCTGTTGCGGTTGGGCGGGGGCATCTTCAGGGGCTTGGGCTTGGGCTTCTGGCATTTGAGCACGATGATGACCAGGATGGTGATGAGCAGCAGGAAGGACACGGCGCCCAGGCCGACCACCAGGTACAGGTTGAGGTCGGTGAACACGTCGTACTCGATGGGCACCTCCGTGGCCTCGGAGAACGGCAGCACGTTCTCCACCGTGGCGATCTTGACCGTCACCGTCGCCGACAGGGACGGCTCGCCGTTGTCCTTGGCCACGATGACCAGCCGCTGTTGCCGGGGGTCGCGGTAGCTGAACATGCGCGTGGTGCGGATCTCGCCGTTGTACTGGTCCAGGCTGAACAGCGAGGCGTCGCTCATCTGCAGCACCTGGTAGGTGACCCGGGCGTTCTGCTCCGAGTCCGCGTCGATGGCGATCACCTTGGCGATCAGGTGACCCTTGTCGGCCGACCGCGGGATCACCTCCTCCACCACGGAGCCCTGCGGCCGCCACGGCGCCACGATGACGGGCGCGTTGTCGTTCTGGTCCTGGATGACGATGCGGACCGTGACGTTGGCGCTCAGCGGCGGGCTGCCCGAGTCCCGCGCCTCGGCGTGGAACAGGAAGTCGCGCTCGATCTCGTAGTCGAAGGCCTTGAGGGCGTACAGGTTGCCGTTCTCGGGGTTGATGGAGAAGAGCATGGACATGGAGGTGTTGGCGATCTCCTTCTCCATAATGAAGTAGACCAGGTACTGGTTCTCGTGGAGGTCCGGGTCGTAGGCACTGAGCGAGGTGAGGAGCGCCCCCGGGGCGTTGTTCTCGGGCACGTGGATGGTGTAGAAGGACTGGGGGAAGGCCGGCGCATTATCGTTGATGTCCAGGACCTCCAGGATGATGGTCTCGTTCTCGCCCAGGGACGGCGAGCCGTGGTCCCGGACCCTCAGCGTGATGTCGTACCTGTTGGTCATCTCTCGGTCCAGCGGCTTGGACACCAGCAGCTCGAAGTAGTCCTCCGAGGACTTGTTCAGGACAAAGGGCAACGTCACCTGTCGGTTCAGGGAGATCTCCACCTCGCCGTTGTCGCCCGAGTCCTTGTCGCTGACGCTCACCACGGCGATTAAAGTTCCCACGGGGACGTCCTCCCGAACTCTGGTTTTAAGGGATTTGATCGTGACGACGGGGTAGTTGTCATTGAGATCCACAACGTACACCATGACTTTACACTGGCCCGACAGGGGAGTGGAACCCTTGTCGTGGGCCTGAATGTACATTTCAAAACTTTGGATTTCTTCGTAGTCGATGGGCCCCTTCACTTTAATCTCGCCGGTGTTCGGGTCGAGGGAGAAGACCTCCTGGGTCTTCTCAGACGTGTACAGCGTGTAGGAGTACAACAACTCGGCGTTCTTACCTTCGTCCAAATCCGTCGCGTTCAAAGTCATCACCACCGTCCCTATCGACGCGTTCTCCGTGACGTTGACCGCGTATGTGGATTTATTAAAGACGGGGGCGTTGTCGTTAATGTCGAGGACGTTTATGATGATGCTGGCCGTCCCGGAGCGGGCGGGCACCCCGCCGTCCACGGCCGTCAGAATCAGAGTCTGGAGACCGTGTTGTTCTCGGTCCAAATTGCTGTTGAGAACCAGGTCCACGTATTTGGACCCGTCGCTGCCGGTCTGTATGTCAATGCTGAAAGACTCGCTCTCGCTGAGGAAGTAGGTCTTGATGGAGTTCGCCCCCACGTCCGCGTCCACGGCGTTCGTCAACGAGAACCTCTCGCCGGGAGCGGCCGCCTCGGAGACGTCCAGGTGCATCGTCTTCCTCCGGAACACCGGCGCGTTGTCGTTGATGTCCATGATCTCCAGCTCGATGTTGAAAATGCGAATGGGGTTCTCCAGGATCACGTCCATCTTCAGGAAACACGAGGCGGTCTTGCTCATGCAGACGCTCTCGCGGTCTATCTTCTCGCGGATCACCAGGTCGCCGGTGTCTTTGTTGATGTCGAGGTAATTCTTACTGACGTGGATCACGTCGAGCTTCGCCTTGCGCTCCGTCAGGCTGGGGACGTCCAGCCCCAGGTCCGTGGCCAGGTTGGCGACGAAGGAGCCCGCGTCCATCTCCTCCGGGATGGAGTAGCGGGTGATCGCGGCGGCGCGTCCCCACAGCGCGGCGAGCGCGCAGAGAGCCGCCATCCATTGTGTCCGCTGACGCGCAGCAGCCATCATGATAGTAGTAGTATTTTGAATAGACCGTTACCGCACGACGAGCGACCGCACACGCGTTTCTTCTTCTCCTTCGTCTTCGTCTTCGTCTTCTTCTTCTTCTTTTTCTTCTTCACAATCAGACGCTTTTCGCGTAAAAGACGGCGGATGCCATCGTCCAGCTGCGGTACAGCTGCAGTAGGCCCCTCGGGTCGCTATGGTGTGAACGGAGAGACGGGGATGGAGGTGGGCTTCCTCTCGTGTCCTCGTTCAGTGTGAGGAAGAGGAGGAGGGGGGGGGGGGGGGGGGGGGGGGGGGGGAGGAGGAGGAGGAGGAGGAAGTCTCACCCCTGTCACAGTTTATACAAAATCGTGGGCAGATAACGGTAACACGTCGCTAAAACAGCTTTTTTTAAATAATAAATATTACAGCAATGTCAACCCCTACACAGAAGATGAGGACATGCACGACATTTATAAATTAAAACCCACGGATGGGTTTTCATTTATAAATGACTGAATGAATGAATGAATGATTTTTAACCATAAGATGCATCCTTCCACATACACACCCACATGTTACATTCATAGAATGCAATTGATAGCCTACTCTTCAATTTACATTAATTAATTACATTAACAATCAATTAATCAATCAACCAATCAGAGCAAAGAGAGACAAAAGTAAGATGCAACAATGCAACAATTAAAGACCATGCATGTCTACTAGTATTGTGCTAAAGGTTAGCACAATAAAGGGCCCCTATTTTACCACCAGGCGTGAGGTTAATTAGTAATTACAAGCCTTTTTGAAATGTAGCCATTTGTGACATCACAAGTGGGAATGTCCACCCAGATGATTTATGGTGGATTGGAGTTGACGTGTCCTTCATACATCTGGGTGGCTACTTGTGATGTCACAGGTGGACTGTACCACCTGCTAGGCAGGAGGTGACCGTCGGGAATCTGAGTGGACGCTCCCACTTGTGATAACTTTTGTGAAATGTCTTGAAATGGCTAATCAACCTCACACAATCTTGGGGTAAAATAGGGGCCCTTTAACAAATGACACGTCAGACACGTCCAAAAGGGTCATTTAATGTATGACAAATTATAATGTTATGTATAATGTATAATGGTTTCGTGTGGTTGTTCCCGGGGTGGAAGCTGGACACATTTTGTGTCATCTCATATATATCCCTGATTTAATCATTCTTTTATCTAATCTGTTATATATCACAGTTGGTGTCTCCCACTGTTAAACTGCAAGTGGCAGGATAATATGAACTATCATTGAGACTGTTAATTATACAACAGATGTGCTGTGAGCTTTCACACATTCACACAAAAGAAACCCCAGTGTGTAGGTAGTGGAGCTAGCCATGATGCTAACATGCTAGCTAGAGTCAGGCAGTGTGTAGGTAGTGGAGCTAGCCATGATGCTAACCTGCTAGAGTCAGGCAGTGTGTAGGTAGTGGAGCTAGCCATGGTGCTAACCTGCTATAGTCAGGCAGTGTGTAGGTAGTGGAGCTAGCCATGATGCTAACCTGCTAGCTAGAGTCAGGCAGTGTGTAGGTAGTGGAGCTAGCCATGATGCTAACCTGCTAGAGTCAGGCAGTGTGTAGGTAGTGGAGCTAATCATGATGCTAACCTGCTAGAGTCAGGCAGTGTGTAGGTAGTGGAGCTAACCATGATGCTAACCTGCTAGCTAGAGTCGTAGTGGAGCTAGCCATGGTGTTAACCTTCTAGCTTTAGTCAGGCACAGTGGCTAGGAGTGGAGCTAGCCATGATGCTAACCTGCTAGAGTCAGGCAGTGTGTAGGTAGTGGAGCTAGCCGTGGTGCTAACCTGCTAGCTAGAGTCAGGCAGTGTGTAGGTAGTGGAGCTAGCCGTGGTGCTAACCTGCTAGCTAGAGTCAGGCAGTGTGTAGGTAGTGGAGCTAGCCGTGGTGCTAACCTGCTAGCTATAGTCAGGCAGTGTGTAGGTAGTGGAGCTAGCCATGGGGTTGCTCTGCTAGCTAGAGTATATGAAGTATATAACTAAATATTTTATGATAGGAATTAATTATATGACATATATATTATGACTTAAGTATATAACTAAATGTTATATAATATTATACATATAACATCAAGTAGCCTACATATAGGCCTAGCCTATTAATAAGTACCAGTAGGCCTACTATATTATAGGCCTACAGACTTGACTAAATGTTATAAATAAAGTGATAGGAACTGATAGGCTTATATAACTGTGTGTATAACTGAATGTTTGTGTATGTTTTTAATACATATAACATATATAACATAACTACATGAGTTCTCTGAGGTACAGCGGGCTGATCACTCAGTGTGAGGAGGATTCTGTGAAGGATTCTGTACATCTCTGTTCCCTGAAACTGAAAGATGATATTTGCTGAATGGGCATCTCTGTGTAACTCATACTTAGATACACTGAAACCCAGTCCATGCTATGCAGGGAAAACCATGCAGAGAGAAGACGAACGCTCCATCTCATAAAACATTTCTTGTGTGTAAGTAATGGTGGGATTTGCCCCCAGGACAGTACATATGTAACTGAGTTGATGTGGTCTGTGATGGCAATTATAATTCATAAAATTGTAATTTGTCATCATGTTGCGCCTGGGTTTCCGCTCATCCCCTGGCCCGAAGACACACAGGTTAACCTAATTGGAGACTGTGTGAATGCTTATTTAGTTGTTTTAGAAAGAGGAATGATTTACCACCTAGTGTGATATGTGTTCATTTGCTAATTTTCACTGGGAAAAGAGCATGTCCCATTAACAAAAAAATCTAAGCAATAAAAGCATTAAAATCCACCATGGGGAAATATCTGGGGTATGGTGTAATATTTCGAGGTGTAATCTTTATTTATTGAACAGTTTCTCCCGTCGCATTCTTACATGGCTGATGACGACAGGTCCAGCCTGCTCGTCCGTCTCTCTCCTAGTTCTGAGGAAAGGACGCCATCTAGTGCAGAACAGAGATACTGCTAAATACACACTTCCGACTAGAGAACTGGCATAGTAGACGTAAGTAAGTCTAATTTAAACCTCCTTTCAGAGAGGTGTATTTAGAGCATGACCTCATTTGACTTCCATAGGACTGTTTTAATGATGTGATCCCGTATTCTTTGATACCACTATGTGTGTGTGTGTGTGGATGGTGGCTGGTTTAAGCCGCCTCACCTGGCCCAGGTCAGGCTGATTAGGTTCTGGGGCTGGGTGAGGCTGCACACCTGTGGTGCATGTGAATAATCAGGGCACATGGGGTTAAACCAGCCATCACTACACACACACACACACACACACTCAAGATGAGCTCTGACATGTCAGCATTTACAGTTTTTGACGATTGCTTAAAATAACAGACAGTTAGTGAAACCTGACACCCCAAGGAGCAAAACCTCAGCCCAGATCTGCACAACTGTAAGCACATTCTCAGCCTCACACCTTTTGCAAAAACACTACACACACTTCTCTACATCAGACACAGAAATGTAACATGATGTCATGGAAACTGGTGCCATGGAAGCCCTTTTTCTATATATTTTTTCCTCAGTTTTCTTTTCTGTTTCTTTTGAGGCTGTAGCTCCTAAACTATGGAATGCTCTGCCCACACACTTATGGTCCGCTGTTTCTGCAGACTCGTAAGGCAGCTAAATACCTGTTTGGACAGGTGTTTGGGTGACCTGCATGCACCAGACCTTCTAATATGTATTGTGTTCTTAACTTTGCACCTGGTGTGCATTTTTTAAATTTGTGTCTTTATTTATTTGTTATCTCTTTATCTGTACTGTCTTCTACTATATAATGTCTTTAGCCCTGCGCCCCCTGTAAAGCACTTTGTGACCAATGTTGGTGACAAATTGGTTGTGGAGAATAAAAGGTTTTGTTTCAACGTATTTCCACACATTTCCACACAATCCCTCTCTGCAGAATTCTCTACATACAGAACTATTATTACCTATGATAAAGCCCTCCAAAGATGAAAGTGCTTTTGATTGAGCAGTGTGTAGTTGGTTGGACAAAAATGAGTAATAAGTGTTTATGTAGTTATGAATACAGTGGTTTTGTGAATTGTCTTAAGTGTTTTGAGAAAATGAATCCTGTTTTCAAAAACGTTTTTTAGTAATTGCAAAAAAACTAACATCTGCTGTGCCTGTAACGTTTGGCCAACTCTCAAATAAACTGGTTGGTATAACATCTACCTGTGTCCTGGTTGTCGGAGGAGCCCAGCAAGGCCACTTAGGTGGCGTGTGTAAGCCATTTAGGTGGCGTGTGGCAGAAGCAACTGCTACACAGTAAAAATAAATAATTCAGATCATAGCAAGACTGGAATTAATTTTTCCAAATAACTGTGACATAGTTTATATTATTTTGGTACTTCATTTTATTTACATTGAAGTATACATGTCTATGTACAGAGCCATACCAACTTTCAAAAAAATATTATGTACACACTATGAATACATTACTAATCCATATCATTTGAGATCAATAATGTTAAACTCCTTTATTTTATTTTTTTGCCAAATCTTTTACATCACCTATAATTATAGAGAACAGGTGAAAAGACCTGCTCACCTGTAATAAATATCATTGTGACGTCGCCTTAGCCAACGTTTAACTTAATCACCCAACTCAATATTGTCTTGAATTTGCAGTAACAGTAGAGAGTGTAACTGTCCATAAACAAACTAGACAAATACAATGGATTGTGTCACTTTTGAGTCCCATTATGATTCAGATGCTATCTGAAATTATATAAATATATGAATAACATTTCCACCTAGTAGTTAACATAAATGATAAAGAAATGTTGATATGAATCCACAAAACAATTCAATAGAAATAAATATGGGACTCGATATATAGCGGGTAAACGTCTGTCGAGGGTATAACATAATTCATAAACCCCACCGCTGATTGTAAGAGCCACACCCTGCATTCCTCCTGTGTGATGTCACTGAAACAGATCACTGTCAATCACGATCGTCGGCCCCGCTGTGGGACGTCACTTGAACAGATCACCGTTGGCGATCATCAAACCTCCGTCCTTCGCCAACGTCTGCTCGTAGCTCGCCATCAGCCTCTTCTTCTTGCCGAAGGTGGAGAAGGAGTTGTAGACGTCCAGCTCCCCCCGGGGGGTGCTGGCCATGGGCCTCAGGGTGCAGTAGCCCGAGGGGGTGCCCGGGATGTGGACGTTGTGCTGGTAGTCGGGCGGTGCGTGGGGGAACTGAGGCAGCGTTGTCTTTGTAGTCCATGAGTAGTCGGGGAAGCTTTCATCTTGAAGAGATATTTTACATTCTGCTAGGGAGAGAGAGAAGAGGATGATGATGAATATAGATACAGGTCATAAAGGAGTAGCGATTAGGGCATCTTCAGCTCAAGGATGCCTACAGGTAAATGGTACCATGGTACCGTCCCATATGCTTTGGTTCTGGACCGGCGTCATACAGTGTGAAGCCTGTGGAGGCCTTTTTGAGACTGTAACTGTGATTAAGGGCTATGACGAACAACGCGTGACGTGACATGAGGTTCTTACCACGCATGTGGTTCCCCCAGGTCCAGTACTGGGGGGCCACGGCGCAGGAGAACTCGTCCTGAGAGCCGCACATCCCGTCGGCTCGGAGGTGAGGAGGCAGCATGCTCTCCATGTTAACAGAACTGTACCTAGGGAGGGGAGGGGAAGGGAGGAGAGAGGAGGGGAGGAGAGCGGAGCGGAGGAATACAAATAATGTTAGTTCAGTTAAATGTCTCTATTTTGCCACCAGGTGTGATGTTGATGAGCCGTTACAAGCCATTTCAAAATCTATCCGCTTGTGACATCACAAGTGGGAGTGTCCACCCAGATGTATGATGGATAAATCAACCTAGCAGTTGGTACAGTCCACGGGTAGGCTCATCCATCATACTGCTGAACAGATAAGGTATAGGGCAGATAAGGTAAAGAGAGAGTGTGTGTGTGTGTGTGTGTGTGTGCTTGCGCTGTAGTCACCTCTTGTAAGCAGAGTTTTTTAAGTTCTTTGTCAAAGTCCAGTCCTTGTTTGCTTCCCTGAACTAAAAAACACACACACATAAATCTGTTAAAGCATACAACATCACACTTTGTCACAACTAAATATAAATAGACACGCAGCTGAGTCAGAAATGTGTTGTTTATCAATTGTTTCACAGCGTTGACCGCGTTAACCTTAAAACACTCCGTGGGTTGTGCGTCTACGCAATTATATATATACGATATAATTGGAAGAACACGACACGGTGCCGGTGTTCCGGTTTTAATGAGCGTCTCCGGCACCTCGTTAGGCGTGGACGGTCTGTTGTTGACGAGCTCGTTGCTCCACCCAGATGTCAGCGCGTCTCTGCTCGGGGCGTTGTTCTGCATCACCGGGCTGCACGGCTTCAGAAACATGAAGTCGCTTTTGGACGATTGCGGGGTCAGACACATTTTGTAACAGTACACT
>OMKN01065726.1:0-10641 GCA_900302345.1 Melanonus zugmayeri
AGTGGGGACTCCACCTGTTACCGCTGCTGGCTGGGGACACGCTGAAGGTTGCGTTTGATCTCCCCGCGGCCACCCGGACAGACTTCGGGGTGATCCGCGCGGCCCTACTCAATCGCTTCAGCCTCGCGCCGGAGGGACACCTTCGGCGGTTGCGGGGCCAATACGTGGCGGACCTGCAGGCAAAGCTCCAGACACTGGGTCAGATTTCACAGGACCATTTGCTCCAGGCCCAGCAACGTCAACAACGCCTGTATGACCGGGGGACTCGGCTTAGACAGTTCGCACCAGGAGATAAGGTCCTTGTATTGCTCCCTACCTCCAGCTCGAAATTACTCGCCAAGTGGCAAGGGCCCTTTGTGGTCATGCGGCGGGTTGGGGACGTCGACTACGAGGTAGTTGGGAGCCACCCGGTGGCGAGAAATGGGGCTTGACCAATAAAGTTATCCGTTGCCTGGGGCTGCTTCTCCGTCTCTTCTTCTTCCAGAACCCTGGTAGTGGCGCTCGCTACGCCACAGTGTACTAATCAGTATGTTTCCTTTGGTCGGTCTGGAATAAAAAATCTCTAAGCCCACCCCCGGTGGGGCTAGCACATGCAAACAGGCTTGGCTCCCTGTTTGAAACACAATGTCTGGGACCCAGAAGCCCCTCCTGGGTCCCACCTCCCCCCACGTACCTCTCCAGCTGGTCCTGCACGCCCCGGATCTCCTTGAGGCTGGGCAGCTCCTCCTGCTCGGTGGTGGGCGAGGGCACCTCCACCACGTGCAGCAGGCTGAGGGCGTACTGCCGCAGCAGGGTGAGGCCCGACAGCTCCCGCTCCACGTCCTGGCTCAGCAGGTCGTGCTGCTCCTGCAGGGACTGCAGCGCCGCCTTGGACGCCTTCTCCACCGCGCTGTCGGGCATGCGGCCGCGCAGCTCATCTGACACGTCGCGCAGCTTCCCCATCTACGAGACAAGAAGAATGGAGTCAGAAGGAGCGTTGTTGCCGGGTAAGTTTGCATATACATATGTTTTTTGTTCTCCGATGTTGCCATGGGGGGGGGGGTATAAAAATACGAAATTCAAAAATACAAAACACAACTGTCAATTATTATATGTAGTTATTGATATTATACATGTATATTAAACAAATAAACTAAAATATATATAAAATCTATACAATACAAAAATCGAACATAAAGTGGAAAGTGTGCATGTATGCAAAGGTTAGAGAAGATCTGCCTGTTTTACTGGAGGAAAAAACTGAATAAATATATAGATATTCTTTTTGTACCTTTATGGAAAGGACAGACTGGGGGGGTTGGAAGGTGAGGGAATAATGTGTTCTAGGTCAGAATCGAACCTGTGTCATTATTGGGCCTATTGACAACATGGTTAGCTACTACTAACTCCACACTTTTTTGATGTGTGGACTTTTTGATAAAAAATGTGTGTGTGTGTGTGTGTATATATTATTTGTGTTCTGGGTCACCAATGGTCCCACACTTGGCGGTGGTCATGGTGGTGGTCATGGTAACGACAATGGTGGCCTACCTTCTCCCGGAAGGTCCTCCACTCCTGGGCGGTGTCCTCCAGCACCCTCTCCTGGCCGCGCGCCACGCTGCGCAGCCGCGTCCAGCGCTGCCACACTGTGGTCATGGAGCGGCTTATGGTGGCCTTGCTGGCATCGCTGCCCACCAGCTCCAGCTGGGCCGCCTGCTCCTCCAGACCGCTCAGCTTCTCCTGGAAGCCGCTCACCAGGGACACTAGCGACTGGAGGAGGAGGAGGAGAAGGAGGAGGAAGAGGAGAAGGAGCAAGAGGAGGAGGAGGAGAGATGAGACCAGCATCCATTGAAAGAAAATGTGTGTCTTTCTGTCTGTCTATCAATCATTATACTACACTATATACATCTATCTTGTATATATACCCGTGTGTCATCCAATGTTCTAAATGTCGATATTTATGTGTACTGGGGGTGCGTTGTTGTGCCCCCCAGAGCGCTGTACTGAAAGCAGTTACCATGACCCTGGTTGTGTGGAAACAAAGTTTCATGTATTTTGTATCTATCTGTCTATATTTTCTTTAAGGACTGGACAGTAAAGTGGGTTTAAAGAGCAAGAGAGAGAGAGTTTATCTGAGCCTGTACCCTGGTTTTGCTCAAGTTGACTTTGTTGTGTTATTTTCCCATATTTTTTCATCTGTTTTAACTACACATTTACTCATTTGTGTCTTCAACTCTTTGTTGTTTCTACTTACTCTTTGCTCCTTCATCTCCACCTACCTCTATCTTCTGCAAGGCACATTGCATCCATGCTCTATAATAAGTGTATTTACTTGATCGTTTGTATAGACGGTAGGAGTATAGGAGTGCGATATGTGTGTACCCTGTGGCTGCAAAGCTTGTCCTCGGCCTCCTGGCTGGTCCCAGCCTTTGCCGTGCAAAACTCAGTGAGCTTCTTCTCTGCCTCATTCATCAGCTCGATGACCGTCTGCCTGGACTCCTGGTAGGCCTTCCACTGGGCCACGCAGCTGGACGTGATGACATCACACGTACATCATATAGTTAGTTAGCGGGGGCGATTTCACAAGTCCAATAGTGCTTGTGACTTTCGTTCCAAAGCAACACAATGTCCTTTTTCCGGTGTACAATCATTTTGACACAGAGTAGTATGGTACTTTGAGTAGAGTAGTGTGGTACTTTGAGTTACGTATGTATAAGGTATAATATATATATATGCCATTTGGTGGACACTGCTGTGGGTGCATACATTCTTAGTGGCCCTAGTGGGAATCGAACCCCTAACCCTGGCAATGTTAATGCCGTGTGCTACACCATCAGTACACCATCAGAGTCAAAGTGGTAGGAACACATGCAGTAATAAGCATCAACTAACAGTTAATTAACAGTTAACTAATGGTCTAGTAATCATTTACTAATGGTGTTCATGTTAACTAATGGTGTTCATGTTAACTAAGGTATTAATTTATGCATTATTTAATAGGGGAAGTGGGTTAGGGTTCCCTAACCCCTATGCTAATGCTATATCTCCACAATTGATATTCTTTTAAATCCATCACCTGCCCTCAGTTCTCATAATAACTCAATTCTTAAATGCAAAGAATTTGCTTCTATCAAAAAAATGTTTTATATCAGAGCCAACATTGTGAATTCAAATACTCAAACTCCCTGGGATCTCCCTGCCCATGGGCCTCCATCTATGATGTCATCTTTTACTCTTGTCAGAATGTCAGAAGATGCCATCAGTGAGGTGATTAACAATATGAAGTCTTCCACTTGTATTTTAGATCCTATCCCAACCAAGCATTTTAAATCTTGCTACCATAGCCTCTCCCAAGACACTACAAGTATAATAAACTCCCCTCTTAACTTAGGCATCTTCCCCACAGCTTTTAAGACTTCCATGGTAAAACCTCTTCTCAAGAAATCTCAAGAGATCACTCAGAGTTAAACAATTATAGACCCATTTCCAACCTTCCTTTCCTTGGTAAACTTTTAGAGAAAATTGTTTTTAAATCAACTTCTTGCTCATTTATCCCACAACAATATTTTAGAAAAGCTCCAATCCGGTTATCGTGCAAACCACAGCACAGAGACAGCCTTACTGAAAGTTGTAAATTACCTGAGAATTATTGTGGATTAAAACAAAAATGGCTGTCCTTCTTTTAGATCTTAGTGCAGCATTCGACACAATTGACCACAACATTTTAATTGACAGACTTCAGAAATGGGTGGGTCTCTCTGACCGTGTTTTAGCTTGGTTTCAATCCTATTTAACAAGTAAACAGTTTTTTGTCAGCCTGGGTGCTTATGTATCAGAGACTCACGGTATTGAACATGGTATTCCTCAAGGAAGCATTCTTGGCCCAATTTTATTTTCATAATATATGCTCCCGCTTGGAAACAACCATCACGTCAATTACCATTTTTACGCTGATGACACACAATTATACATCTCTGTCTCGCCAAATGACCCCAATGGACTCCATGGTCTCATTGCCTGTCTCACAGACATTAATGTATGGATGGGTCAAAACTTAAAAAAATATATTCTTTTAATAGGACCCAAAGCAGCAAGAGAAAAACTGCACTTAATACATAAACATTTAAAAACTGGTTAGTGATTTTAGACTCATCATTAAAACGTCCTTTTTTCATCTCTAAAGTCAGACCTTTTTTAACTCAGAAAGATGCTGAAACGCTCATTCACGCTTTTATCACTAGCCGTTTAGACTATTGTAATTCTCTTTTTACCGGTTTACCTAAAAAGTCTATAAGAAAACTACAGCTAGTTCAGAATGCTGCAGCCAACGTCTTAACAAAAACAAAGAAAATGGATCACATCACCCCAATGCTTAAGACACTGCACTGGCTTAGAATTGATTTTAAAGTTATTTTACTTGTTTATAAAGCTTTAAATAACCTTGCTCCTCCGATTTTCTTTCATTTTATGTTCCAGCCAGATCACTAAGGTCCTCCACCACTTCTCTTTTAAATGTTCCTTATGTGTCCCATAATAGTTCAAGTGAGGCTGCCTTCTGTTTTTATGCCCCAAAACTGTGGAACACACTACCTCTGGATATCAGAATGGCAGGCTCTCTGTATTTTTTAAAATAAATTAAAAACCTATCTTTTTAATCTGACTTTTAATTAGAGAGTAATGTTATAACCCAGGCTGACACAAACAGTTTATCTCTAGTTTTTTATTTTAGTTTTAATCGTTGGCTTTTATTGACTTTGACTTTTATTGATTTTATTGATCTTGATTAGATTTTTTTATCATTTTACTGTTTTACATTTTTAATTGTTGGTTTTATCTTGCGATTTTTATTTTATTTGTATTACTCTTACTTGTTGTCTATTTTGCTTTGATTCTTTTAAATGTTTTATTATTTTGCTTTCTTCGTCTATGGTGTTTTTGTCCTGTTATGTGAAGCACTTTGGGCTACATGTTTGTATGAAAGGTGCTATATAAATAAAGTTGAGTTGAGTTATATACTAATGCTTATTATTAATGCTAATTTAATGGTTAATTAATGTACCCTTATTGTAAAGTGTTACCAGAACACTTTGGACACATTGTTCCTACAGCAATGAACACTGTATAACACCACACTTGTCCATCGCCCCCTACAGGTAGGAAGGCCTACCTGTGTAGGACGTCCTGGTGGCATTGCAGCTGGTCGCGGACCTCCACGCCCCTCTGCTGCGCCGACTCCACGCTGAGCCTGAGATGCTCCCGGGCCGTGGGGGTGACCAGCTGCTCCAGCTGGCCTGGCAGCTCACGCAGCTCCTCCAGGTGCAGCAGGAACTCCTGCTCTGTGGCCAGGATGTCCTCCTGCTGGCGGAGGCACTCCTCGTAGTTCTCCACGTCTACGCCCAGACTGGCCTGCTGCAGGAAGGACACCGCTTCCTCCAGCCACTCGCACGCCGACTGCATCCGGAAGTGGTAGCGCTGGCACAGCAGCAGCGCCTGCTCCAGCGTAATCTGGCGGGGGGGTTGAGTGTGACACGCACACAATTGTCCACACACACACACACACACACACACACACACACACTAGTGTTATGGTATTGGAAAGAATACATGTTGAATTCGGCATTCATCATACCAAAGACAGTTCCATTTTTTTCTGTCAAGTAATGTTCTTAACAATCTTATGATAAAACACTTTCTGTTTCTGTTGAGGTTTTCTGAAAAAAGTACTACCGTCACCAATGATTGGTGGAAAAAGAAGTAAACCAGTAATAAAATATAAAATAAGTACTAGAAACTAGACCACTCGCATTCTCTTCTCTGATGTCACATTGCCATCAACCAATTTGTCATCCATCATATTTTCTCATTATAACAAAGCAACCTCATACTACTAATAATGTAGTGAGTTATTATTTTATGTACGTAAGTTGTAGAGAGGAGAACCTCACCTGCTTAGAGCTCAGTGCTTTCTGAACGTCTGCCTGGAGCTTGGCCATCTCCTCCAGGCTGGTGTCCATGTGAGCCGGCACCAGCTCATTGGCGCTGACATACTTCTGCTTCTCCCTACTGCTGAGCGCCGCCACGATCCTCAGCCGCGACTGAACCTCCTCCTGCATGATCTGCTGCTTCCTGATCTCCTCCTGCACCTTCTCCAGGCGCACGTCTACGATGACCGCGCAGCCCAGCTCGTCGCGCACCTGCTGCAGCCAGTCCAGCGTCCTGGTCACCTCAGTCTCAAAGTCCTTGCTCTGGACGAAGCGGTCCTCGCACTCCTCGATCAGCTCGCCTACGGCCGCCTGCAGCAACCGCAACTCATCCTGCCACAGCACCACCTGCTCCTTGGAGGCGTCCTGGGCTGCCCGGTCCACGTGCGTGGCCAGGGTGTCCATCTGCTCCATGAGCCGGGACAGGTGGGAGCTGGCGCTCTGCAGACTCCCTGCCAGCGCGTGGTAGTTCTTCAGCCGCTCCTCCGCCGACTGGGTCTCCGTGTTCACCTTGACCAGCTGCTCCTTGGTGGCCTTCAGCTCCGAGTCCACCTGCATGGCCATGGCCTTGTGGTCCTCGAAGGACTCCAGCGTGTCGTCCAGGTGCTCCACCTTCTGCTCCACCAAGCGCTTCAGGCCGTTGTACAGGCTGACCAGCTGGGTCATCTCCTCAGGCCTCCAGGGCTGGCCGGTGCTGCGGAAGCCCTCCTTCTTCTGGTTGAGCTCGCCCACGGCCTGGCCCAGGTTGCCTAGGTCAGCCAAGATGGCCTTGTAGTCGTTCTGCAAGCTGATCACCTCCTCTGTCTGGAGGCCCACGGGCTGCTTCTCCAAGTTGTTGAACTGCTCGTCCAGCTCCTTCAGGGCCTTGTGCGTGACGTCTATGAAGGATGCGTACTCCTTTCTGGCCAGGATGGCCTGCTGGATCTTCTCCCGTTTCTCTTTGGCCAGTGCAAGTATGGTGTTGTACTGTTGGGGCAGCGTGTTGAGTTTCTCGTCCAAGTAGCAGTGGTCCACCTCGTTCAGAGTGGGCAGTATCTCCTGGCCCGCCCTCTGCACGGTGAGGAGGAGGTTCTCGTACTCCACCGCGTGTTCGATGATCTGCTGGTACTTCAGCATCTGGAACTCCAGCTCCGAATCGCCATTCATGAGGTTGATTTCAGGGAAGGTGATGATGTCAGCCTGCTTCAGCCACTGGCACGTCTTCTCCAGGTCCGTCTTGAAGTACTTCCTGGATGTGAGTGCCTTCTCCAGCTCCTGTAGCCGCTGGCCGCATCTGTGCAGTGTCTTATCGAAGATGTTCTGCAGCTCCTGCAGCTTGGTGAGGATCTCGTTCTTCTCCTCCTCGCTGGCGTCCCTCATCAGGTCTCGGCCCTGCGCCCACAGTGAGGTCAGCTCGCTCTGGTAGGCCTTCAGGCTGCTCTGAATGTTCCTGCATGTGCGCACCTGCTTGGCCAGGTCATCGGGCAGCAGCGCCACGCTCTCCTCTGCCTGGGCCTTCTTCTCATTCTGCTGCACCCAGGTTATGGACTGGCCCACGGCCATCAGGAACTGGGTCCGCTCCGTGAATGCCTTGCTGAGGTGCTTCCTGCGCTGGGCCACCGTCACGCTCAGGGACTCCACCTCCGACTGGGTGTCGGCGATCAGCTGTTGGAGTCGCTGCCGCTCATCCAGGCCCAGGTGAGCCAGGATGCGGTCGGCATCGGCCATGGCCTGGGCCAGCAGCAGCTGCTTGGCCTCCAGCTCGCTGCACACGCTCAGGTGGTCAAACAGGAAGCTCTGTGCCAGCTCCGGAGGGGGGCTCATCTTCATGGCCTCCGACAGGGCGGGCTGCTGCTCCTCGGCCCAGTCCCGCGCCTCCCTGAGACGCACCTCCACCAGGGCCATGTCCTCCAGGGTGACCACCGAGTCCTGGATCTTCCTCTCGATCAGGCTCTGCAGCTGCGCCCAGCGCTGCTCGAAGTGGCTGATCTGCTCCTTCACCAGCTCCTTGTCATCCAGGTTCAGGTGCTGCACCACCTTCTGCCTCTGCTCCTTCAGCTCCTCCAGGGTGCCCCTCTGCTCCTGGAGCGTCACCGCCAGCTTCCTCAGAGCCTCCAGGTGCTCCGAGGAACTTTCGGCGTCCGTTCTATGTCAACAACAGCGATGACAAACAACAAACTAAAGCATTGAAGACATGTCATTTAAAACGGCAGATTGATTGGGAGAAGCATGGCATTTTTTTTCTAATTATAATGAGAATTATATGAATTAGTTATTTTCATTTCAATGTTGCTTATGTTGTATGACAAGTTACACATAAAGAGAACTTTGTGTAGAGACAAGGCAACACAATCTACAATAACTGAAAAATAATTGCTTTATTTGGTATATTTGCCACAAAAATCAAGTACTCACTTAGAATGATTCAAGATTTACTTTAATTATATATTATATTATGCATTATATAATTACTTGTATAATTTAGTACTGAATAATTCAATACAATAATACAATATCACAACACAACATAGTGTTGTGATATTGTTCGACATGTTCACCACTGCACGCAGGTGGCAGGGCCTCTCACCTAGCCAGGTTGTCCCAGTCTACAGACACCTGTTCGAACAGCGCCTCCATGGCGGAGATGCAGCGGTGGTAATCACGGGAGCGCAGCAGGTCCTGCTGCCGGTGGCCCTGCAGCTTGCCCGCCTGGTGGCAGAGCTCCAGCCACGTGTGGCCTAGTCGGCCCAGCTCCCCGTGCTCTGGGGAGTCCTGGCCACCCGTCAGCCGGCCCACGGTCTCCGTCATGCGGGTTAGCACACTCTGCTTGGAGTGCAGCTGCTGGCTGAGATCCTGGATGGAGACGTGGGGGGGAGAATAAACGAGTCGTTTTTGGATTGTGTTTGCTTGCTGGGAGATAATCGTCATTCTAGTTGAATGTGTGCAGTAAGAAAAAAGATGAAGTAAATGAAAGGTGAGAGTAAATGAAAGATTGACTAAAAAAATGTTACAATTTGGTTTTTAAACTCTAAACAGTCTGGTACCTTGACCTGGGACGTTCTGATATTGACCACCTTGACCTGGGACACTACAGTATTCCCATCCTTAACCCGGGAGAGTATAGTCTATCCTACACTGACCTGGGACAGCATGGTGTTCCTACCTAATCCTGGGACAGTGTGGTATCCCCTATGTTAATCTGGGACAGTCTGGTATCCCCTATGTTAACCTGGGACAGTCTAGTATGCCCTATGTTAACATGGGACAGTCTTGTATGCCCCATGTTAACCTAGGACAGTCTAGTATGCCCTATGTTAACCTGGGACAGTCTAGGAATCTGGGACTGGGTCTGGTGTGTCCTACCTTAACTTGGGAGAATCTAGTGTGCCCTACCTTGACCTGGAAGAGTCCTGGAAGAATATTCCCTATGTTAACCTGGGAGAGTCTATGTATATCTATGTGTCCTACCTTGACCTGTGTGTCCTATCTTGAGCCAGAAGAGTGTAGTGTGTCCTACCTTGACCTGGAAGAGTGTAGTGTGTCCTACCTTGACTTGGGACAGCATGTTGTCGGCTATCTTGGTCTCCAGTTCAGCTGGCCTGCGGGAGAAGGCGAGCAGCTGTTGCTCCATGTCCTGGAAGAGGCCAGACAGATCCTGCTTCTGCTCCTTGATCTCCCTCCAGCCCTCAGACAGAGCCTGGGCGTTGGACATCCTCTCCTCGATCTGGGACACACACGGACACACAAACACAACTCTCAGGAATCGTATGCTGTGAGGGACACAAATGAACATTGAAATAATATGTTGAAAGTGTGTGTGTGTGTGTGTGTGTGTGTGTGTGCATGTGTACGCACTCTTGTGTGCATGTGTGTGTGTATGCATGTATGTATGCATGTATGCATTTAGATACGATAACATAAAATAATACTTCATTGATCGCAGACGGGACATTCGGATGCCACAGCAGCAAGTACAGGACAGTAGTAAAAAAATAGATACAAATTGAAAACAGTATGTATGTATGCAGATGCGTGTTCTGACCGTGAGTTTGATCCTCTGGACCTCGGCTGCGGTCACCCTCACAGTGTCGTCTGACAGGTCGCAGACGGAACACACCAGGTCCAGGTAGGTGCTGGCCTGCTCCTGGAGGGCACGGTAGTGTTTCACCTGGACACACACACACACACACACACACACACACACACATCAACACACACACACACACACAGGTAATATTAGTTAGGTTAGTCAGTTAGCAACCAGCCTGTTAATGGCTATATTTACACTGTGAGACTGTTATTGTGATAAAGGTGAATATTACTATTTATTATTTTATTATTAAGTACTTTATCCAAAGTGACTTCAAGTGAATTCACATACATGTCATTAATAAGCAGGAAGAGGTTAGAGATTTTGCCTACAGGTAGACTGCAGAGATTGGGGTTCAAACACAGAACCTTTCGGCTAGGAATGGGCTGTTTTCTTAATTTTGGTATTTACATAAAATACATAATTATTATAATATAATAATTACATTTATTCTCTTATATAATTAAATGTAAAATAAAAAACATATGTACACAACAACTAACACAATAATATAAATAAAATAAAATAAAAAGTAAAGAAAAGTGAAGTAAAGTCTTAGGCAGAGCTGGTTTGCTCATTCAAAAATGTGTATTCAGAAAATCATTGATATAA
>OMKN01065731.1:8793-20798 GCA_900302345.1 Melanonus zugmayeri
GTGATGTGGTCTGTGTGTTTTTACGACTCGTGGTGGGGTTGATGGTGGTATGGCCCCAGGTCTTATTCCAGACTGCTGTAAATGACAAGCGTATCTATCCGCTCGACAGCCCATCATTTCCTTGTGGGTTTAAACAACGATGGTCTGATGTCATTGAGACGTTTTAAGAACATCAGATTTGCCCTGCCTCTTGCCCACTCCAGAGATTAAGGAGGGTCCTCTGTATCCCCTCACCCACTCACTGAATACAGGCAAAGTACTTCAATACATTTTGCTTCACTTTCATAAAAACTAAAGCTAATAAAGCAACAATTAGGACCACCTTGTGATCTGGTTTTGACCTGTGGGGTTTTCACTGGGACGTCATGTTTACAGCTAGGCTAGACTCCCTATTAAAGCCCTCTATTCCCTAACCTTATGTCCCCAGACTCGAGACTAGATAAAATAATGTTACTCTTTACTTTGGCTCCCGGCAGTCACTGGTCACACTCATAAAATGGTTTCTATAGGCTGTATTGGACAAAGATTGTGATCTAAATGGGACTAAATAGCGTGCATACTTCATACTCACCAGTGATGGCAAACAGGCCCTTCTCCTTGGTTTGTTTTGGATGTCATCCAAGATTTCCCCCGGATACGGCCAAATTAGAAGGAGTTGGAGTTGCCTGGAAATGTTGGTTACAAAGTACTTCTATGACTCATCCACTACTACAACTAACTTTGTAGAATTTTGGCGTTGATGTTATTGAGGTGAGTTTAAAACACAGTGATGGTTATTTTATAATGCAATGTTGTTTTTATTTTCCAACACAGAAGAGGCTATATTGAGACATATTCTCCCCTTAAAATTAAAGGCCCCGCCAGAAAATGGTATCACAAGGTTTGATTAGAGACATTTGTCGTACTTCGCCTCCCTTTTGCTTGTACTCCTGTTTTCCATCTGGATAGATGTCTGGCGTATGCCTCTGTTAATGTGAATCCAGCTTTCCTGTGTAAAAAAAAACATGTGTTCGACTAGGCTACATTTCTTAGTCGAAATCGCTACATTCTTGGGTTGATTCATTGCCAGCAAATTCATCCAAACCAGGGGAAAAAAACCCTGAAGACTCAGATACGGTGGGCCTTAAAGTGTATACATGTCACAACGCTTAAGCTAGTATTATCTTACCCTAACCTGGGGAATGCATGCCATGGCCCCAGTTTAGCTAGGCCACTGAATGGTTCTCTGTGGAAAAGGGATGAGGGATGCATTCGCAGCATGCATGCACTCCAAACAATCCCACATGCCTAAGTAATCGGAGAGGAAACGACACAAATCTGTTTACCGCCGGGGAGTTTTGCCGTGTACGTGCAGCCCGCTTGTGCACTCCATTCAAAACAGAAGTATTATTTTCGGGGGACTGCGCGGCAAAGTATAGCTGGGTGTGTACATGAGCGTTTATTCTCGCGTCCACTCTGCGCTCATATTTCGGCCTATGTACCGCCCGACTGGAGCCCTACTATGTTGGTGGCCTGCCCTAGATTAGTATAGTTCTGCTCTTCCCTCTCTGCTCATGTTTCTTTGCACAACTTATTGTACTCTTCAGTTCTTTCCCAGAAGCACCCGGGGTGGAGCTGGCACGTACGCACACCTGGCCCCAGATCCCGGCACAGAGAGAGAGGCACCGGATTAATGTTGGGGAATAAAGCAGGGATTTCCTCCCGGGCCATAGGAAATGCAAGCGCAGTCTGATGACACATCAGAGTGCTGTAAAGTGTTATGGTTCACAGCCGTGGATGAAGCCATGAGCTAAGGCCTGGGACACATCTGGTTCTCTCGGTGACTTCACTTCCTGTGTCTTCAGGGCAAAATGTATGGCGTTATTTTACTGCAGAGAAAAAAAGTCAGAGCGCTAGGGGAAAAAAGGCATACCATTATAACATTTTTATAAATTCTATATGACGGTATAGTTAGTTACTACTTGTTTTATCCAAAGTTATAAAGTATCCAAAGTGTCATTACATCAGTATGAATAAGACTGTTAACTACATCTAATTAGTGTGAATTCCTTTGCTGTTCCTGTGTGACTCATGGGGTCCATCATGTGTTGCCTGTGGCTATAAAGGTTTTGTTTTCCTTTCAGCATTTTGGGCAAGCATGAGGACTAAAGCAACACTTGAATGTTTTCCTTTGTCAGGAAACCGGAAAAGGGGAAAATCCCATAGGCCCACCACTGACAGCTGTATAAGTCAGTCAGTTCGCAGCCTTGCATTACGGCGAGCTGCGGACGGCTTTGTTTTATCAGGCTGTACCAAGGCTTTAGTTTTGTCCATGTCTGTTGACTGAGGAGGAGGATGAGTTGAGTGCGAGAGAGACATGCTGGTTTTTGTTTTGGTGACCACCGATGACCTATTGCCGGGTTGTTTGCGCTCCGCGTCGTGTTTCCACTCGGCCAGAGGAAGTGATAAGTCGGAATGTGCTCTCTACATTCCCCTAATAATTGTGTTTGGTCTGTGTTAAAAGACATTATCGTCTTGTGACTTCAACAGAGTGATTAGCCACAAATAATTTGAATGGCCTTTTCATCCATGTGAACAGATAGATGTTCTTTATGGCTATCTTAAAAATGACAATGAAAAATCTTATGAACTCAAAATAAATTCCATCCACCCACCCACCACAACCATAAGTGGATCAATGGCCAATAACATGAGTTCCATAATTGTTCTATGAATTGTGGAATATATTACTCTAAATCACATGGTTAGGTTCAGATTTTCAATGCATGTGACTACTGAAACGATTACAAGCACTCTTTCATTCAAGTAAAAACAAATTGTGTAGATTTCATTGAGGCATGTTTTTATCCCTGAAACCAAGTCATAATTTAGTAGCCTGCACATTGCATCAAATATTTTATGTCAATATGTTAAGGGAGAGCAGCACACAAGAGACTGTTCCATCTCTCCTTGACAATGGATTGTGTCTTTTTGAGTTTGGTTTTCTGTACGGCAACATTTTAGTGAGCTAAAATAATTGAGACAGGTCTTGTGACACCATGCAAACATCCCACTACTATTAGGCATAACACATAAACACACCACCCGTTACAACCCTAATACTAAGAGACTCAGACATGAAATCAGCAGGATTGGTTGTTTTGAAATGCCTTAAAAGTATTAGAGATCTAACACTGTGCCTTCTTTTGGGGACTTCTTCCTCCCTACACGTCTACATAGGCTTCTCCTTTGAAGGCCTAAAAGCAAGCAACTGCTTCCCCAGTTGTAGATTTATAACATGGTTACTCTGCTGCTCAAATTTATTAGTGAAAAATAAGAGAAAACTTAACTGCTGCAGAAAGTTGGCTAATGGAGACGCTGTTATCATTTTTAAAGTTATTGCTAATTATTAAATGTACGCCTTTTGTCATTGAAAGTAGATATTTTTGAGCACATTCCACCATCCACTGTAATGCCGCTTTTCCACTATCGTGCCGTGCCGGAACCCGTGCTCATCCGTGCTTTTCGTGTTGGGTCGCAGTACCCGTGCCGATTTTAGCTACCCTTTGCGAGCAGGAATCAAGGGGTCTATCTGTGCGGTTATGCAAATGAGCAGACCACTGATTGGTCACAAATGCATCATCACATAAGAGAGAGAGAGTTCGGGTGCTTTCAAAACCGCATGCTGCAAACTGTTGTAATGTCTGCTCTAGGGGCTGTTAATATGTCACTTTATTAAGTTTTAATATTTTTTCAGGCGAGAAAGTAACCATGTAGATTCAGAATATTGGAAATTTGCGCTGACCTTTTCGGACGTAAGGAGCCGTTGGGTGAGAGCAGCCGGTCATCTCAGCTGCCAGCAGCCTGACTCCTGAGCTGATCGGCCGGTCAACGTCCGTCGTATATGTGTGTGTACGGGTAGGATAGGTATGCGTGCCGTACCGTACCGGGCTGGTCAGTGGAAAAGCAGCATTAGACTCATTAGAACTTTTAAACAACAAAGAAGAGCCCAGCTAGCGATGTTTGAAGTCAGTTGTTTAAATACAGACACATGGTTATTTTGTTACAATGACGTCTACGACTGGATTGTTTGACAAGTAGCCAGTTTACACTCAGTTAATAGTTTAAAACAACGGCTTTGTTTAAGGTATTTGCTTGACAAACGACACCAATATTTCGACACGAGTCGAAAGTTTCTCCACACAATACACAAACCGATACTTTTTGGTTAATCTCTATAAACATATCTGCATATGAATGCAGATACATTTTTAAAAAGCTCAATTTTGAGCCAATTCTGAGATTGCATTTTGGCCAATGCGTTCCACCTCTTTTGACTGTGGACTGTTTCTACCCGGACGCAAGCAAAGCCTGCTCAAACGTGATTGGTCAATACTACTTGGACTACAAACGGAAACCAGAACGCATCCGATCCCAAAATTGGGTCCCTTGCCTACAGATTCTGTATTCATATGCAGATATCTGTTTATAGAGATTACACCCCCAATAAACAAAGGAACCTGCTGGCTGAGGTAAGGACATCCATGCGGATCATGGCCACATCTTTAAACACTTCACATTCTACCTCACTGTTTTCAATGGGGTCTCTGTGTGACCCAATGACCTACTAGATCAATCAGAGTGTCGGGTCACAAATTGTCCTAATCCTAGGGGGTTATTTCAATAGCCTTGCATGAAAATGTGTTTTATTAAAAATAAATTCATCAACAGGTGGCCGACATCAAGCGCGTGAACAGCCTTTTTCAAGAGCAAGATTTGTTTGCTTTGAAATCCATCAAGATTCCCGTACACAAGCACAGTTTCTTAATGGAAGCCTACACAGACCTGACTGACCCTCTGAAAGAAATCCCAACACATCATGACGGGAATGCCCGGGCTCAACCCAGTCTACACGAGGTCTCGGACTTCCTCAAAGACGTGGACCACGACATCGAGAAACTGATTCAAAGCACCAACGACCGTGATGACATTTTCCCGGATTCTGCGTCCAATTTGTCACCAAGGTCGGGCGGCAGGGGGCGGCGCGTTGTCACGGCGGCCTATGGTGCAGACTGGGGCATCCAATGGTGGAACGTGGTGGTCGCCATGTTGCTGATTGGCGTCATCCTACCCATATTCTACATGGTTTATTTCAAAACCAAAGCTAGCGGAGAAGCGGTGGCCCCAGTAGATGGTACTAGCGACGCGGCCAACGCGTCTGCAGACAGCACGAGGGCCGGTCTCCGAACCACAGTGGTCCCTCGGCCGCTTGAGGAGGAAGAGTAGGGTGGTGGTAGCGAAGCATGGAGAGTTTCACCTGCAAAGATGGACACTAATGCCAGTGCCGACTTTCAGTCATTGCACACAAGATGTCTAGATAAAAGTATTAATTACAAGTTATCACTGCCCAACAGTATCTTGCGCCTTAATGGGTCTATTTTGAGCACGGTGGCTGGCAGCCTGTTGCTGTAACAAGAAGGTATTGCTGTTTTGAATGTATGTTTTACAGTTGCATTATTTGTGCCTCCATTGATTTTCATACTGCACTTTTCTGCACTACCAATTGTGTCTTGTTTTAACACAGTACATGCACTATGTCCTTGATAGTGATCAATAATCCAATGGGATTAGCCTTACATTGATGTTATCAATTAATTCAGGTTGTTGGGTGGGGATGGGCGGCTATGTTTTTTAAAGTGCCTTAAACCTTTTTAGACACATTCAATTTGACTATTACTTTTATTTATTATATTGGTACTTCTATTTTACAAATCATGCTCACTGTAAAAAAAATACTGGAAATCTTTCTTCATTGTAATTGTATGTGTATTTTATTTATTTACAATAGAAAATGTGAACTTGGATATTACCATGTTATTCTTTCAATGGTTTGTTTATTCAGCATATGCCCCTTTTTATTATTTTTCATTACAGTGCCACTACTCGCCATTAGATGGCAGCAAAAGACATTGCACCAGGCAACAGTTATAACTGTCTGATGCATTGACAGGCCTATCTGTCTGTTTTACATAAAGAATCTGAAGATACAACTACCATCATAGATTGTGAATTATGTATTGAGAAATGCACATGGCTTATTAAAAGTGAAGTCCTTATTTTCAATTGACTCCGTCTATTAAATGTTGGGTGTGATTTTTTAAAATTTTCATATTATGTTATGTCACAAATCAAAAGCAGTAGTAGTCCCAAGAGTAACTGGAGATGTGTTCAATATGGCTACCAGTGTCATGTAATTGGATATAATAAATGTGTTCCTATTGGTTTTGACCTATGTTCTTGCATTTGGGTGTCGCTTTAGTATGTATACCATCGTTATTAATCAGACGGCTATAACTATACAGATACAATTCTTCTGATTTAGTCAACAAAAAAATCAGTTTTAGTTCATCAACTTGTTTAAACATTCAATGAGGCGACAGCAGGGTAGCGGCCTCTGGATCCTCATCGCTGGGAAGTGCAAGCCTTCATGGTGTTTATACACAGACTCTGGACGTGTCAGGCCTGTATGGTCAGGTGGTTTGTTGACAAAAGCCAGCAGCATATCTCCTGGCTCCTTCCAGAATTCACAACACCACCACCACCACCATTCCCCTCCTCCCCCCTCCACATTTATCCATGTAGAAGTGCAGTCTTTGATGAAAAGTTATAAACAGCGCTGTACCTGGCAGAGCAGGACTTGCAGTGTCTCAGATGAGGTATGTGTGCACAGGGTCAAGACATGGACGCCTCCATGATCACTCAAACACGTGATTCAAACCCAATTATTCTTTAAATTAAAAAAATTAAATGCAAAAACGCTTCTCATTGTAAACTAATAAAACCGTGACTGAAGGAGAGGAAGAACAGAAGGTATGGTTTAGATGTGTTGCTGCCACTCTGTGTCTGGAGACCCCTCGTCTCGTACTCGGTGCTCAGGAAGCCCGCTCTGATCTGGCTCCAGGCCGCCCAGCTCTGGGCGTCCAGCCAGCTCCTCCCGACTCTGTCCCAACCCAGTCCTGGTACCATTACCCCCCTGACTTGGGGTTTTCTCCCCATTCCAACCTCAAACTCTCATGTAGGCCTCGTATTGAGTTGCTTCTTCTTGTTGCTTCCAGACAACCGGCAACCAGAAAAGTAGCCTAGGACTAAATATGAGCTAAACATTTTATCTCACAAAAAAAAGACATTCATACAAGTATAGCCATTTTACAATTTGACCCATTTACTGCTCTCCTGGCTGAGATGGAGGGTGATGTTTGGGGATTTCCCCCAAAACAAAAAAAGGAGTGTCTGTACACTCGGGGTGGAGGGAAACTACAGTCAGAAGATGCGCGGCCAATCCTGGGCTCTGTGGCTTTAAGAACTGTGCGCACTTGAGCAGCTGGCAGTGCGCCACTTGGCCAACGTAAACAGCCCTAATCCTTTTTCCAAAGAGCTTTCAACACTCATTTCTCTGGCACATTGGCCACTGACTCACTCTCTCTCTCTCTCTCACACTCACTCTCTCACTCGCCGTCTGTGTCTCTCTCTCTCGCTCTGTCTGACATTCCAGCCTTGCCTCACACTGTTCCCCCGGGCCGTCAGCAGGGGGCGCTGTGGCCTCGCCGTATAAAAGCGGGGTCTGTGCTGTTGATCATTATTCACTGCTAAGGTATGTGCCTTCCTTTGAATTTCCCCTGAAGCAAAACAGGTCTCAGTTTTCACCCTTTCTTAGCCGAAGAGAGAAAAGGGGGGGGATTGGTTTCTCGAACCAAGCTGAACTTGAAACACATATAACTGTAGGGTGTTTTTTTTAAAGGGGGGTGTTGAGAAAGGTAAACCACTGAGCTTTCTTTTGCTTTCAATCCTTCTCCGCCCCCACTTTTGTTTATCACTTCTAATAAGCCTGGTTTGGAGCGAAGGGTATCATTAAGTTTATTAGCCACCATCTTTTTGTGTTTATTATAATAATTCCACTGTATGAAAGATATCCCTCATGGCACTACAAGCTTTAAACTATAAAATAAAATCTGTGTGTGCATGTGCGTGCGTGTGTGTGTGACGCTGTGTGTCCGTGGGGGCAGGGAGATCCAGGGTTTGATTTCCTGGGCTCCCTGGGGGATTTGGCAGACACAGGGTAATTTGTAGTGAAATTTCCAGCACGGTCCTTTTCGCAGGTGGCTCACAACGCAGGCAGGGCGTGGTGGGGGAACGAGAGAAGCAATTTGCTGTCTGTGGGCTGTGAATATGAGTATTGTTACACCCCAGTGGCTTTGCATCGTGACACGGCCTGCACTGTGGCCTGGTCCGGGCCTCCTTTTAAACCATGCAGCATAGATGGATGTTCTCTTTGTTCGTTGTAATAAATACATAAATGAATGAATAATCTATAAAAACTATTAGAATGTCTTTGTGCATTGCAACATGCAGAAACTATAAGCGATACATGCCAGTGCTGCAGTGTGAGTTTATTACAGGGCTGCCTGGTGTGTTGGCTTCTCTTTGCTGCTTCAACAAACTTATTTAAAACAAATGTATTGAGATGTGATAATGCAACACGAGAATGCAGGTTTTTGCCAGAAGAATTTAGATTTTTCACAGGCCTAGAGAGCATCCAGTTAGAGAGTCTGCAGTTTGCAATCCCTGCCAGAATTGTAACATAAATCTATGGCAGATGTTGCCGCAGTGCAAACCATATAGGATGAGGTGAGATAGGATTTGTAATTGCTATCAGTTCATTTTCCATCGTGAACAGATGGATGGCTGTAAATAAATGAATAAAAACAATGGGCCCTGTACCTTAACAGTAGACCAGGTTATATTGATATATTGTTGCTAAATGTACACTGGGGAGACATACAGAGAGACAGTCAAGCAGACAGTGAGACAGGTAGGCAGTGAGACAGACAGGCAGACAAACAGATGGACAGCTTCAGCTGACAAGATGGATCAGTGATCAGAGGAGGGCAGGGCTGGCCGGGGGGTGCTGCTGTCAATCATGTTGCAGAAGGGGACACAGGGTCTGTTTTCAACCCCCACTGCTGCAGACGGAAACCAATTGTGCCGCACCTGCTTTACATTCCAGCAGCACCTCTGGGGTCCTTCACACAACAGCCGGTCCAGACGAACTGCACTGACCAAGTTTTCTCTTAATGTTAGCACCTATTCAACACTCTCTAAAACCGATATAATACTCTCAATATTCTTTCAGTTGAGGATTTCTTATTTCATTTGGATTATTTCTCAGTTGAGTCATGTGTTCGGTCATGATGGAAAGTTGCATGTTGGGAGTTGTTTAGTTTTTGTTATTGTCTGTGAGTTGCTCGATGCTGCCCTGCTGCAGTTTCTTTGCATTTGCGAGGTAGATGTATTTACTGGTCTGTTTTCTTCATTCTTCAAGCCCATAATCGTGGGCCTCTCGATCTGAGCCGCTCTACGTGTGAAAACAGCTGCGTCAGGCCAGGTGCAGGCCAGCTCAAGGCCCTATGCTTTGTACACGTTGATTCACCAACAAGAAACTAAACTTACCACTTCACACTAGTGGCCAAAGCAGAGGAATACTAGTCAAATAGGCAGCTGCTGGAGAATTAAGTGTTATTGACTATGCCTGATTCCTTGGCTTTTGGACACTATGATATATAACTAGAACTTCTGAAATGTTTCCCTCATCTATTACTAGTACAAATTACCTCAAAATAATACAAAATGATCTGCAAAAAGTGATTTGACAAGCACTACACTCTATAAATTATATTATTCATTTATAAATGATGTCAAGGTTCGAGAGGTGTGGCCTAAATTCTTCGGACAGATGGGAAAAATGTGTATTTTACGTCACACAGATCCTGTCTTTCCCAGATGTTCCTGTGCTGGTGTGTTGCCAGACTTTTAAAATGGGTTGTTTACTCACTAAAGCTGTTTAGCTGTTTAAAAATGTGAAGGTTGTTGTACACAATTCATCATCATCATCAGCAGCAGCAGCAGCAGCAGCATCATCATCATCATCATCATCATCACCATCATCACCATCATCATCATCATCATCATCACCACCACCACTTTCAAACCACAGAAAACCTAAAACTAGCACTGTATCACATCATCAGAATGGCTGACAATCTGATTTTGGTTGGATAAAGGCTTCAGGCTTTGGAAGAATATAACATTCTTAAGAGCTTTTTTTTTACAATTAAGATGTCAAATCTATTTTAAAATGACATGATTTGGTATTCTAATGAGCGTCATTTAAATGAGCAAAATGGTCCATTTCCCAAAGCTATTTAGACAAAGGGACCTAGCAGAGGCATATTCAATGTATTCAGGAAAACATATTATTCCACATTATTCAGGGATTCCATGGTATTATCATGGGTGAGGTGTCATTTTATTATTTTAATATGATTACCTATTCCCTAAAGAAAATCACCAGCAACAAATCAATGTTTTCAAATCAATGAAATACAATTCCAGACAGCAGCATATGCCCCCAATTCCACTAAACGGATTTCATCAAGACAGGCCTTCGATTTAGGCCTGTATATTGTTGGACCATTGTTAAATCTGTGAAGACCCAATTAAGACCAGAAATATTAATGTTCGCCTGAGAAAACCCATTATCCTGAAAAATGGTTCTTGGATATTCTCTATACACAGTGTTTACCAACACCTGCTCACAGCCTCAGAAGGGATCCAATGTAAACCTGGGCTTTTTGCATTTACTTGCTTTGGCAGCATTTTCATGAATACATTATCTTGAAGAAATGAAGGGGGGGACAGGTTATGATGTAGTGGATACAGCCTCTTGTCCGGAATAATAAAAAATTCATCTAAATCGCTTACAGTCAACAAATGAAATATGGAATTTTCATTATAGATCAACCAAAACATACATAGGCTAAAATAATGCAAACTACGAAATGGCAATAGAAAATCCCTTCACACAGGGATAAGGACTTCTTTCTCATTTGACCTTTCTCACTGCTTATCAGCGCTGTACCTGCAGAGCGTTATCAGGTCTACAAGCAGCCTCTTGTGTGTACAGGAAAAGATCATAAAACTCAAAATCCAAAATAGTCAGTGGCTCGAGGAACCATATCCTGATGAATACGGCACGCTAGCTTGCAGAGTGCTAATAGTATAGCTACTGTCTACTGGTTTTGTTTGTTCACGTTAGTTGAGGTAAAGAAAATATATGAACAGAAACCTTGAAGGTTAGGGGCCTTGGAGCCCAGAGGTAGGGAATAGGAAGGTAGCGAGGGAAGGGCTTACTTGTATTAACTGGCTCATTTAGTTGTTAAAAGGCTTGCGTCACATGACTAAAGAGAGGGATTTGGAGCTGAAGAAGCATGCCAGACTTGTTAACAACACTGCCGGGAACTTTATTTTTAACATTATCTTGTATTTAGTTAGCAATGCATGCAGTCAACTAAAACAAAGTCGACTGCGTTCACCTTATCTGAGCTTGACAAATTGCGTGAGCATTTTGTTCAGCACTTTGAGTGGGCGAGAGAGAGTGAGGAGTGAGTGAGAGAGAGAGACAGACAGAACAAGAGAGAGAAAGAGACTGAGGGACAGCGAGAGGGTGAGGAGTGAGTGAGAGAGACACGAGAGAGAGAGCTATAGCAAGAGAGAGATGGACAGAGAGAGAGAGAGAGGGGGAGAGAGTGATGAGGTGCCCTTGTTACAGGGGCCTCTTCTTTGTCACCATCTGGTTTTCTTTGACACCCAAGAGGCTTCCGAGGTGTTCTGTGAGCCCCATCAGGTGGGCCTTTTGAAGTCCCTCTCAGCACTCCCATGAGTGGGTGAGAACAGCCTTCTACAGATAAGGGTGTGGGGAGAGAAAGACCCCTGGAAAATACAGGTCACTATATCTCTCATATACTCTCTCCCCCTTGTGTGTGTGTGTGTGTATGTGTGTGTGTACTGTGTGTGTGTGTACTGCATGTGTGTGTATGTGTGTGTGTACTGCATGTGTGTGTATGTGTGTGTGTACTGTGTGTGTGTGTGTACTGCGTGTGTGTGTGTGTGTGTGTGTGTGTGTCGCGGCC
>OMKN01065735.1:0-15383 GCA_900302345.1 Melanonus zugmayeri
CCCACCTCGCCCCCCCCCCCTCACCACGGGTCTGTGGTCCGGGGCAAAGGCCACATAATTTTTGTCCAAATTGCTTCTGAAGTCTTCAGTCTGTATCCCAGACAGTTCCTTCTCTTTGTGTCTCCTCCTCGTATCTCTTATTTTTTCTATCCTTTCATTTTGTTCTGGTTGAGTCTGGAATCGGGTTAGTGAGGGTGGAGATACGGGGAGGTGGGGGAGGTCGGAGGTCAAGTGAATGTGTTAATGATATTTCTTTTCGGTATATCTCAGGGTAGATGGACATGCTGGTGTGGTGGATAATTCCTAATACAAATGAATCCCATCTGTGATTTTTCTTTTGTTGTAGCTACAGCCAAAACCTGAATCTACTGTCTGAACTGCATCTGTACTCTATGAGAAGAATATATTAAATGCAGACAGTTCGATTCAGTGTCTCATTGCTAATCCATCTGATCCATCTGTCCTCAAGGTACGCCTCTGCTGGAGATGACGGCCTGGTTCTCGTCTGGAATATTGAGGTGAATGTTAATTAATTAATATTAATATTATTATATATATTGCTGTTTTTTGTGGTGGATGTTCGAACATTATTCATTTTTAATAATTGGATTAATGCATTCAATTAATTTAATCATCAAGGTTACTTGTCAGTATGCTCTTTTTTTGCATTTCACATATAATCTGATCTGTGTATGTATGTGTGCTGTGTGTATTGTGATGCATGATTGTGTGTATTGTCATGTGTGTGCATTTTTGTGTGTGTGTGTGTATTGTGATGCGTGTGTGTATTTTTGTGTGCGTGTGTATTGTGATGGGTGTGTGTGTGTGTGAATATTTTGATGTGTGTGCATATTTTGATGCGTGTGTGTGTATTGTGATGCATGTGTGTATTTTTGTGTGCGTGTGTATTGTGATGTGTGTGTGTGTGTATATTTTGACATGTATGTATTTTGATGTGTGCGCGTGCATGTGTGTGGTCTCAGACAGGGGAGAAGCTCATGGAGATGAGGGGTCACTCCCAGCAGATCACAGCCATGGCCACCTTGACGCATGTCTCTAGGGATGCGCCCCACACCTGGCTGCTCACCGCCTCCTCCGACCGCAGCCTCAGCGTATCCAGACCAAACCACACCACACCTCCTCAGATCATGTCCTGACACACCCTGATGATAATAGGGCTTGTACATCACAATGCATCATGGGATTTTTTGTTGGTGACTCGAGAGAGTTGTAGTACTGTGAAATCCTAAATCAACATAAATACACCGTAGCCTAGGCTGATGAAAATGTTGTTTTGCCACATCTCGCATGAGAAACGCTGTGGCAGTTTCAAACACAACAAAGTCTCCCCATAATGACAAATCATTTCACGATGAATGACTAAACAATGACCAAAAAACCATTACTACCAACAGTACAAGCACTATAACACTAATAATAATACTAACTATTTATATAGCACCTGCATGAGTGCAGCTCAAAATGCTCCACGTTAATGTTTTGCCCGAGCAAGCACATCATCATAATATACAATATATATATATTATATATTATATCATAATGTAATACAATATATGTGGACACTTTTATCCAATACTTACAATACTGTGAGTTACAATACTGTGTTAATGCCTTGCTCAACCAATTGAGACACACGGGACCACACAGACCACTACGAAGAACGTGGAGGTTTTATTATAGTGCTATAGTACCGTAATGCAGAACTGTGTTCGCAAATCAAAGGATCGATTTAAATCCCTCCCACATTCCTGCTATGTTCAGTCCCATGCGTTTTTTCTTTAAAATGCATCTTAAATATAAAATATTACGGTAGCAACAATGTCATACATTTAATATATAATATGCATTTGTATGTTCGCTGTATTCCTGCTTGTAGTCGCCCTCCTTGTCCTTTTATATTTCCTCAATGTCAGAATAACCCAGCTGTGGGACCCGGATACAGGAAACAGAGTCCAGACCATTTCAGACCTCCAGTCCTCGGTGAAGGTAATGATTATTAAATGGCTTATTAATGGCAATCGCGTATTGCTGCCCGCCATTTATTATGGCCCCCAGTATTAGTTTTATTATTATTCTAAAACAGAAATGGCTTCTGGGGGCTCTTTAGATGAAGGTTCATTTTCAGGACCAATTTCAGTTCATCGGTATATGTTCATATTTCAGTATGTTTTTATAGGCGTGGGAGAGGTGTTTTTTTATAGGTGTTTTCCTTGTTCTAAAGAGAACTAGTGATGATACATATGTTCTGTGCGTCCCTCAGTGTTTGCTGGTGCTAGAGCGCCTGTCCGTGTGGCTGTCCGGGGGAGCAGAGCTGTGCGTGTGGAACATAGACTTCCAGCTGCAGTGCCAGCGGCCGAACCACAGCGATACCGGTAAGAGATGGAAATAAAACCTTTTTTTGATCACTTTGAAATAGAAATGGTTGATGCTAGACGATTGATCGTGTTTATTGATCGCTGTGGTTTTAGGCATAACGGCGCTGGTAGAGTTGCCCAAGAACTGTATAGCAGCGGCAATGGATAAAGAGATCGGTAAGAGGAACACTACTATAATCTACTGAGCGAATTAGAGATTTTCCTGTCACTCTTGTCCAATAATGGCTGAAAAAAAGGCCAAATAAAAACAATTGGTATTGAAATATTGTTAATAAGGTCTTCTGTCTTTCTCAGTCATCTACAGGCTGACGGCCTCCATTGACCTCTCGCTGTCCGTAGCCGAGATCCGCTGCCTGTCGGACCACCAGGACAACATCCGCACACTCATCCCCGTCAACGGTCAGACTTTTTATTTTACACACACACACACACACACACACACACACACACACACTAGTTTGAGTAGCGACGCGGATCTTCGCGAATCTCCACATACATACAAGTGTCACTCACCCAAGTTTCCACGAGGAATCCATCTGAATGTGCCGTTTCCCCTTTTCCCAGACGAGATGTTTGCCAGCGGTTCCCACGTGGGCGAGCTGATCTTATGGGACTCCGTCGACTGGAACATCCTGGCCTATGAGCACATCCTGTGGGAGGAGTCACAAGCCGAAGCCCAGAGTGAAATCCGATTGGGCGCTCTGAAGCCCTGCGAAATGTCCATTCAGCATTTGACCACCAATGGCACGGTAAGGAAGGGAGGAACATGAAACACGTGGCTGTAAACACCATAGCGACATCAGAAGTGCTAATTATTGGCTTTGTGTGTGTGTGTGTGTGTGTGTGTGTTCTAGCTGATCCTGGCGGCAGTAGGCAGCGGTCTGTATGTCTACAGCGTTCTCACCAAGACGGTGGTGGCCTACAGGAGGGCCGCGCACGACTCCAACATCCTGCACACCATGCTGCTGTCAGACAGGTGACTTCCACCAACCAATGAATACCAATCAAGCCTACGTTCTCATTTCCAACGCCACTTCTAGTGAATTCAGAGACGTGTCATTAAGGAGCAGGTAGTCTCACAAATCAGACTTTGGATGAATAATCTAAAGTCTGATGGCAGACTCTCAACTCCTTGTCAGGAAGAGGCCTTGATTGGCATGCAAGCACGACCAATCACAGACCATACGCCGGGGAACAGTACTTTTAGGAAAATGGACCCGTGATGAAATGAACATGATTTAAAATGTGATTTACAACAATTGCTCAGAAGAGTAGGACTTAGGCTACATACTACATAGTATGCACCCCATACTGCATACTAAATGAACGATTCAGTATGCAGTATGCAGCCAAGTATCCCAGAATGCATTTTGCACCAGCTGGCAGCGATAGCAGGATTTGAAAGCAGGCTAAATGTTGTTGTAATTTTCGCGCGTGTTATGACATTCCTCAGCAATTCGTATATGTTTGGAATAGTTGGCCCACATTTTTCCGCCCTTGCCAAAGTGCCGCCAAAAGAACGCAGAACAAGAAGAATAAGCAGTTTCCTAGTTCGCGGCTTTTCCAGTGTTTTGCATTGTGGGACACAAGTACGCGAGAAGTCTGGTCGGATGCATGCTGGAGATTTTGTCCGAATCAGTACGACATCCGGGTATTTTTGGCATACTACAGATTCTGTTCACACTAGCATACTGCATACTACATTTTGGCCAAATCAGTACGTACTACTTGTGTAATATGCGGTTTCAAAAACAGTACAATACAAAAACACAAACACCACAATACTACTAAACATCAGCAACAAGATGTAGTGGACAGACTGATTTAAAAGAGTACACTCAACATTGAGGTCAAAGTCAATAAGCAGACAATTATAACAATTATACAATTATATATTATATATATTTAATTATATAATTATATATATAGACCTTATATCTGTTAGTCCTCATAACGGGACCCTCAACCGACGACTAACAGTTTGAATGAACAATTCAAACTGACTGAAGAGGGTGATCTTGGCGCTCCAGAAGGGCAGCCTTCCTGAACACCTGCCTCTTATAAAAGATCTGTAAGCTGAGCTTGAGTCCTCCCAGAAATCTTACTAGAAACTTTGATGAGGCTACCGAGCCTGTTTTTGTTGGCCAGGGTTAAATTACCATACCGGGCAACAAGGCAGAACATTAAAACTGATTCAATAAAACTTATGTAAAATAAAGACATCATCTCAGAGGAGACATTAAAATAACACATTTTCCTCAGGAAAAAAAGATGTAGGACTTTTTTAGTAGAAGCAACATGAGACTCAAAGCACAGTTTGTTGTCAAAAACGACACCCAGGTATTTATAGCTATCTATACTCATCTCCTTCAAGTAGATTTACAATCACAGAATCATCTGCACATTTTAGTCTATTTGTGTGATTGCTACGACAGTCATTGGTGTACGAGATATAGAGTAGAGGAGAAGGGGAGGAGACAGCAGCCTTCACCCTCACATTTCATACCTTCCCAGGCTTCCCTTAAATTGTTGCTGCCCAGCTCAGCTTTATCTCTGTACCTGAGTTTAGCTTTTTTGATTTCTGACCTTATCTCTTTCTTAGTTTCCTTAAATTACCCTAATTGAAAGCAGTATTCCTTCTATGAATCAACCCCTTAAGGGCTCATGGTTTGTTGTTAGGGAAAATCTTGACAACCTTAGTGGGAATAACAGCGTCTTCACAAAAAGAGATGTAACTACACACAACGTCCGTTAACTCATCGACACAGTCTTGTAAACGGTAGAAGATGCACAGTATTGTGATCAGGGGATCCAAGGGCAGGGCCCGCCTCAGACTTATCTGTGCCCTTTATGGAGCCATAACAGAGGTCCAGAGTTTTATTGTGGCGCGTATGACAGCTGACATTGGTAAAAGCTGTCTTTAAATGAGTGATTAAAATCTCCCAGTATAACGTTAGAGGCATCAGGGGAGGTAGATTGAAGTGACTGTACCACTTTGAAGATGGTTTTCGCCGTCAGAAAGAACCATTCTGTCCTGAGTGTGTGTGGTGACGGCTGGTTTAACCTGTGGGCTTGGTTGCTAAATGCACCACAGGTGTGCAGCCTCACCCGGCCCCAGAGCCCAATCAGACTCGGGCCTCAGGTGAGGCTGCTTAAACCAGCCACCAACCACACACACTCCACAGTTGTGTTTATAATATGTGTGGTGTGTGTGTGTGTTTATCTGTGTTGTGCTAGTGAGTTGATGTCGTGTTCTGAGGACGGCAGTGTGAGGATGTGGGAAATGCAGGACCTGCCTTTACCTGCAGAGGCCGCCTCGCCAGGTACGCTCACACAGTTTAGATCAGGGGTCGGCAACCTATGGCGCGCACATTGTCAGCGCACAAGAAAATCTATGCAGCGCATAGCGGAGTAATGCGCGCTCCCCACCCCCGTCAACAATCGCAACCGCGAGCGTAGTAATGGCTCTCAATGAAATATATTTAGAAATATTTGGCTTTTATGGCTCTCCCAGTCAAAAAGGTTGCCGACCCCTGGACGATTTTATTGATACCGATTCCATTATCGATTCTGCTTATCGATCCGATTCTCTTTATCGATTCCCTTCGATTTCTGGTAAATTATTGGGTGGAAAAAAAAAAGAGTACATCAGGTTTATTAGCGTTAACTTACTTTTATTTCTTAATCTCTAAACAGAACATACAGCATATAATAAACTAACAGAACTAAGCTGGTTAGTAAATTGGTTAGTCAACAATGTCCCCACAAGGATTATTAAAGTAGGCTACCATCTTATCTTAGAATAACAACATACAACTTGACATTTCTGAATGAACCTACCAAGAGTAAGGGTGCAAACCTTTCACCACAAATCTAGTGACTGCTCGGTGACACTCGTTCACCTTTTCCTGAGGCATTTACCTGTGCATGTAGCCTACTACCAGCACTAGCTGCAGCCTCAGTCTGACATCTAAAATGGATGAAATTGGAGAATATTCAAGTGAAAGCATTAATTTTTCATTTAGGTTTTCTTAGTCAAGGAAACTAATTGTCTGCTATGGATGGATGCGTGGCGCTGACATTATTTTAATGAACAGAATTTTACCTTTGGTAATGGATGATGCACTAGCTGTGCTACTGGGTTGAGGGGATGCAGTACTCGCCCATAGAATCAAACACAAAACATTTCTGCACTTTAATGGCATGCTGTGTTGACAAATGTTTCAGTATATTGCTAGTATTTCCCCCCTTGTAGTGTGGCAACGGTGTAGACATTTTGGATGTTCTTCCGAGAACAATTACTGCTAACACCACTACCTGAATCGGAGCCAGCAGAGACCACTGCTGCAGAACAAATGGGGTATTTTAATAACGCAAAACTACAATATCATGTAGGATTGCTGCGTGGACGTCAGTGGCTTTCGGATGATGAACATGATACAGCGCGCATTCTCTAAATGGTGTTATGTCATTGCGCAACTATCGGAAAAACATGGCATTGTTAAGAGTCACGGAGGCATGCGATTCCAAGGAATCGGACTGAATGGATCAAAACATATTCATCAGCCAAAACTGCCGCTGCAGATACAGTCTTCACTTTACTCTCACTGATATGAACAGCTATCCGATATGGGCATAGAATTTTGTAATTGTTCCAACACAACTAGATCACAAATATCCTTGTAAGTGCTCCACCAGAAGCACAACACCAACGGGAAAAATGAGTTGAAATCTCGTGCAAACTCATGACTTTGCTCTTCCATCCTCCCATTCCTAAACCTCTGCCTATATGCTTCTTTAACCAGTTCGTATGCCTTATGCACAGCAGTCTTAACTTTAGCATAATCCTTACATTGAGCAGGACCAAGGGCAGCATATGCTTCCTGAGCCTTGCCTGTGAAAACACACTGCAACATGAGAGTCCAGTCTACATCCGGCCAACCCCTAGCCTCTGCAACCCATTCAAAGAGGACAAAAAAGTGTCAAGATCTTTTTCGTTGAAAACAAACTCAAATTACCTGCAACGTCAAAGCTGCTTGCCAAACGCTGACCACCAGTACCAGCATCAAGGAGAAACTCATTAGCCTTTCCTTCCCTGATCAGCTGCAATTTGTCACTCTCCAATTTAAACTTCAACCTATCTTTTTCAAACTAGCCTTTCCCTTTCAAACTGAATTATCTCCCTCTCCAATTGCAGACGCTGTTACGATGATACATTGCTTAAATAATCCCTAGACAACACAGACCCTTTACCCTGAGGTGCCTCCAAAAGCTCACTAGAAACTGCCAACTGCTCCACCATCGCCCTCATTTTGTCTTTCCTGACTTCTAGCTTTTACCCAGACTAAATGTACTGCTGAACTCAACTAGATCGCCCTTTTTAAATTGATCCAACAGGTCAAAAGAAGGGTCCCCTAAGAATTGAGCAACTATTGGATTACGGTGTTCTGTATCCAATATGGCTGAGAAAAAAAACACTACAGCCAATCAACAATGTGGTGATGCCTGTAACAGAATGTAAAGCTAAAGAGAAGATCAGCCACCAAGGAGCTCCCCCTAAATTACTTCCCCGGACTAAATAACTAAACCTAGTGCAGCAGATAATTGCATATTTCAAAAGAATCGTTCAAATTGTGATGCAAGCATGAAATTTCACACAAATACTTCAAGGTCCACTATTTTGAAAAAGGGCGCTGGCCACTCAAAAATTCAAAATAGCCACCATTTTTCAAGATGGCTTCCAGATGTTGTACCAATATGTCCTATATCAGCATGGAATTATCATAGAATACATTTATTTTGGTCTAAACTATGTTTTATGGGTCTCACATTTCATTATTATAAGTTGTTTTTGTCACAACTGCTGTTGTAGCACGCCATCTTTGCTTCAAATACTTACTTTGATATAATATAATATACATTCGACAGAAATGCAAGCCATCTTGAAAAAGGTCGCCATCTTTAATTTTTGAGTGGCCAGTGCCTTTTTCCAAAAGAGTGGCCCTTAGAGAGTATTTCTGCCAAATGTTATGCTTGCATCACTATTTGAACGATTCTTACAGTTATCTGCTGCACTAACCCTAGTCTTCATGCATGTGCTGTTGGTGGGCACTTATGCACTTGTTACCGTCAGGGTAAGCTAAATGCCACTGCCAATGAGATAACTGCTTCTAGCCGCACAGACAACACACAAAAACAACAAACAGACCCTGAAAAAACAAAAAATTGCAATTGCCCCTACTGCCACTATTCCTATCTGGGGAATAGTCCAGCCAGATTAAACAGTGATCTAGCTACAGCCGACCCCCCCCCAATAGCTATACACTGCAATGACAAGCATTCACCCATTTGCTCCTCTTCCCAACCTGTTGGGAAGAGGGGACACAACACAACACAATTAATTAATCAACTTAGAACAACCAGTTAAAACCGAAGAAAACCAACTATCCTGGACCTCCCAACACATTGGGAGGTCTGCACAAACTATGTGCAGTAAACAAACCACAAAACTCACTAGGGAAAAAGCTAAAACTATCCCTTATGGATCCAAAGGAACAGACGAGCCCCCGTTTGTTACGACCAGCTCATTTTAGGTCGCAACAAAGGAGGGAGGTTTAACAATTAAAGAAATTAAGAAAACATAAGATGGGGTATGAAAACAGCTTTCAGTAATGAGTGTAGGAATGCAGTGAGAACATGGTGTGGTGTAGGTTTTGAAGGGTGTACAAAGTAAACCAAGCATCAAGAAAGCAGAACCAGGGCCGCCCAGGCAAACAGCCATCCCGGGAGAGAGAGCGAGAACAAGGACTCCTCCAGAGTGTCATGCTCTGGCCTCCAGGTGCAGCCAATCAGGGCGGAGCCAGGCCATAATGAGGACTTACAGAGCACAGACAAGACATACAGGGTGAGTAGACAGCCGGGCCGCCACAGTGATGATCCTTGTTTTCGAAAACTTAATCAAAGGCCACATTTTCTTTGACAGCCTTATTAAAGCTGGATGTTTTTCACCTGCATGTCCTGGTGACAGAGGCCTCCCAAGGTCTTGAATTTAGGGCCCAGATCGCTGAGAAAGTCAAGGTTGTCCCCCGGGTCCAGTGACAGCTTGTCGAGCGACTGACACTTACTGCCTTTGCCCTCGTAGGTGTACACAGTGGGGTGGTAGAGCGGGTAGTCCCCAGGCACTTCCCCCATCACATACAGCTTCTGTTGAATCAATGAGCCAAGAGTGTGTCTCAGTAGTTTCCTTCAAAGCAACTTCTTAATATTGAGCTGTACAAAACATCTAACATACTACTTATTGATTCAAGTTAGCCCAAAGTCTGTCAAGCAGCCATGAAAGCCACAACCAGCGGCGTTGTAAAGTGGTGAAAAGTGATGGTGATTCAGGGGGCCTTGAGAGGGAGAGGAATTTAAATCATATGATTTATTACTAGGTCATGAAATATGGCTACATTTCTGCCAGAAAAAGACGCTATTTGGACACGAATTGGTCTGGCAATGTCAGGCTAGGTCAACTAACTATTATAAAAAACAAAAGAAAACAGCATCATTGACTAACGGCTTCATCAGTATTAGCCTCTCCATAGTGAAGGATTGGTGAGGATTGGTGATTTAGTGCAACATAAAAAGTTAGGAACATATAGCAGCATTGCCGGGCAGTTTTCTAGATCTTACGCTGTCTATGTGATCTTCAATGAGCTGATCCGTGAACACAGTGGAGGTCTGTGAGTATCTGCGTGAATTCTAAAAAAGAGAGGGATAGAGAGAATTGTGATAAACTTCATTATGAAAAATATAATCTTACCCAGTTTTCATGAACTTGAAAAAAAAAGACGAAGCACGCTATAGGAAGCAGTCAAAGTAACTGTATTAGTGAACGCTACTTACCCTGTTGGACGTCATCATATTTGTATTCCACGTTGAGGACTGAAAGTAAATAAACAACAGTGGTTTGAACACTGAAAACTGTAAAATCCTATTCTATATAGTCCTATTGGATGACTAAAAGAAAGGCTACAGGGCCCTCTTGTGGACAGAGAAGACACTGCAAGCGCCTACCATGCTTCGACCTCCTTGGCTTCTCAGAGTTTCACTGGGGTCTACAATGCGCTGCTGTTTCTGGCTTCCCATGGAGTTAATCTGTGAAGTCATATAATGTACAAAGGGGAAAGGGGTTGGGGGTTGTGGGTGTGTTAGAATCCAGCCACTGACACAGTATATAGTCAACTGACAATACTGGTTTCATGTGATGTATGTTCTTGTTCATTTTGCGAAACAAAAGGGTCTTACCAGCATACGTCCTGAGCTCTGATAGGAGTTCTCCTCCTGGGTCGTTGTCTGATACATCTGAGACATCTGAGACATCTGAGCGAGTAGAACATAAAATCTTGTGGTCACTCAAGTCCACCCAAACCTGCACACACAGATAGCCTAACCAGGGTCTACTGTATTATGTAATGCAGTATCTGATGAATTATGTATTATGTATGTATGCAAGCCACCTTATGTATGCAATGACACTTTATGCAAAGCAATTTTTTGTATGCCATGACACTATATGCAATGACACTTGAACAACCCACCAATGACACCTTATATATGCAATGACACTTTATCTATACAATACAATTGATGCCCTCATGTGCAATTGTGACATATTTTTGTAAAATCTGTTGTATATTGTTTTTGGGACTATTATTCTTTGTTATTCTTTTATTAGTGTACTGCACTGTAGCCTAATCTCTCTTCTAGGACATGCCTTGTACCATCTGGCAGGGGGACTAGCAATGGAAATCAGCCATGTGGCTGTAATTGGGTGCATTTACATTGTATTGTCACTCTCGGGCAAATATAAATTCAATTAAACTCACAACCCATTTCAAATATCTTTCTTTTTGAAGTGATAATATCTTATAGTAAAAAAAAGCATCATACATTCACTTGGTTGTATAGTGTGGTGTGTGTGGTGTGTGGTCACTTGGTTGTATAGTCTGGGCAGACAATGCACTGATTGACGTGGAGGGATTACGCATATAGTCGTGCTATTGTCTCCCTTTGAAAGAGGTGGGCGTCTCTACCCTGCCTCTCCCTGTACGTCTATGTACAGCACTCAACCCCGGTGGCGGTGTGTGCACACACCTGCTGTGAATTTCCTCTGACAACCCAGGAAGAACAGGTAACATGGAGTGGATTGGTTGCAATAAGGGCGGATGGGGATTGTTGGTGTGTGTGCATGTTTTTAATTTGCGTCGTTTTTGTGTACCTGCGCGCTGCCCAGCATCAGTCCATCCGTCATGGTCATGCTGCTGGTGGGGGTGAGGATGGAGGTGGGCTCTTTCTGTAGAGGGGGGAGGAGGAGGGGGATGTTGAAGGTCAGGTAAGATAATGAAATGCTGGGCAGGATACAACTACAAGATTAAAGAAAAAAGAAGCTGTTGGAACTAGGGGTGTAACGGTTCACAAAATTCACAGTTCGGTACGTTTTCGGTACACCGAAAAATAAGAAATGCCAGAGAAATTGATTAATTAATTTATTAAAACATTACTTTTTCGCGATTGTTGACGGGGGAGGTGCTGGCGCGCGCATAACTCCGCGTGGAGGTGAACCGCGTGTTGGGGTGCTTTTTCTAAACACACTTCAAACGCAAGCATATGTATATATAATATGTATAATATATATATAATATATATAATAGAATATATAATTTATATTAAATATAATAGTATTTAATGAACCGTTCGGTTTGCATGCGTACCGAACGGTTCGATCCGTTATCAATTTGATCAATTTAAGGTTGAACCAAGAACCGCCTTATACTGTATTGTTATATCTATCTTTTACTACACCCCCTTACCCCAGTGTGTGCACGTGCACACACACACACACACACACACCTACCTTGCATGCAGTACTCCCTCCCTCATCGTTGTACTTGATGAGGGACTGGTTGCTGTCATCCAGGATGATGTCCTGGAACTTCTTGCTGACACACACACACTTGAAGAGGAGCAGCAGTACTGCAAATTGTATGGTTGGTTTGTACAGTTTGAATGTGTTTTAATACATCCCATATACTGTACATCCCCAGAGCTTTCCCTTTAGCAGAACATACATACAGTACATTTTTTTGACCTTACCATACTTTTTTTGTTTGTTTGTTTGTGTGTGTGTGTGTGTGTGTATTATATGTTATTGTGTAATATTTTTTACTTAAATGTATTATGTATTTTTAATATCTTGACCAGAGGAATTCTAACAAAAACAATTTCCCCAATGATTAATAAAATAATCAGAATCAGAAGAATGTGTAATCTATTAAACCTGCACTATGTAGGTTTTCCCATTAGCAACCTCTAGTGGCTTGAGTTGTAGCTACAGTTATAGCTATGTCATTTTCCCACGGTGGGCAATATATAATATTATTGTGGAGTGGGTGTGGTTGGTGGCTGGTTTAAGCAGCCTCACCTGGCCTGAGTCAGACTGAGGCTCTGGGGCTGGGTGAGGCTGCAAAACTGTGATGCATAGTGAATTAAGGCACACAGGTTAAACCAGAGGAGCGCAGACATGTCAGCACTTACTGCCTGCTCTGCCTGCATAAACACTCTCAACCGCTTTACAACATACTACCCGTGTCCTGGTCGTCGTCGGAGCCCAAAAAAAGCCACTTTATGGCGTATAGCAGGGAGATCTACTACAATTATATTTGTGTCTATTGTTAGCAGACGTACTGAATAGGAGGAGGAGCAGTGGAATGAAGATCAGTTTGATGGTGGTTGGGCCGATGCCGGATGAGAGCGGCAGCTTCCCGCGGCACGTGTCCTCGCCACCACAGTCGCACACGATCACCACCACCACCGTGTCCTCCCCGATCATGCCCTGCTGGTCCTGGATGACCAGCGGCACCGAGTAGTTGCCATAGGGCAGGCTCTTCAGAGCCACCAGCCCCGCTTCCTCCCCTGTAGACAACGAAGAAGAGGAAGCAGAAGAAAAGAAGAAGAAAAAGTTTGCATTGAAATTCGATTCTCTACTTTGTAGAGAACAAGAGAAAGATCCAGGGTGGGAAATGGATCGGCTTACCACTGGCAGGGTCAATTTTCCAATTCTTCTTCAGAGCCTCGTCTTGCACCGCCAAGGAGAAGGAGAAGGGTCCACTGAACGGAGCTATGTCTTTGTCCAAGGCGAACACCTTCACCTTGTTGACTTTGTTGGCGCACATCACCACACTGTTGTTGACCAGCCCTGGGAGGTTATCATTGACATCCCTCAAGTGGACCAGGATGGTGCTGGTGGCAGTGGCTGGGGGCTCCCCTAAAAGTGAAAAGATAATTTTTCAAACCTATTATCCACAGATGTTGTGTGTGCATAAATGTATGCATTTAATTCACGCTGCAGTGTACTTATGTGTATACCTGTATATGTACTTGTATGTGTCTATGTGGCGTGCCATTGTGTATCTCGTACCATTGTCTATGGCAGCGACTACAATTTGGTAAATGTTGTGGTTGTCAACAAACGGTGACTCTCTGTCCATCCTCTCCACTGTTGTGACAATGCCTGTCTTGGGGTCGATGCTGGCCCAGTGAGCGGGGTCTTCAACTAGCACATACCTGGTGGTACAACATGGTCACAGGTAGAGAGTCAGGAAAGAAGAGGAGAGAGAGAGAGTGGTTGTGTTGCATTAAATAATCCGGCATGAAGAGCCACCCACCGGATCTTGGTTATGTCTGAATCCTCATCAGTGATCTTTGGCTTGAACAATATTTGACCCGGTTCCTCCTCTTCCCTTTGATACACGTCCGTCACGTTCCTCTCAAATTGAGGGGGGTCATTGACGTCGATGACTGTCAGGGTGATGTTGACGCTGTCCGGAGCGGGGGGTGCTGCCGTGGTTCCACCCTTCTTGGAGGTGCAAACAAACAGGCTCTCCTCGTTCTCCACTCCAATCTGCAGGGTGTTTGTGGTTCTCCTTTCAAAGTTTTTGCCCTGAAAAGGACAAATAAAGAAAATAAAAAAATTAATTCATTTCTATCTCAATCTCAGTGAGGCTGTGGTTTTTTGATAGTGGAATCTGAAATAGGCTGCTACACAAATGTTCTCGCTGTCACTCTGGTCTTTGAGGAGTGTGGAAAACTAAAATGTACCTTGATCACCGTGAGGATTCCCTCGTTTGTCTCTGGATCTGTGGTGATTTCGTAGTTTTTGTCTTCATTCCCCTTGATGAAGAAATACTTGGCCTTCCAGCCGGGGGTTTTAGGGGTGTCTTTATCTTCTACTCCCACACGCAAAATCTCCTTGTTGATTTCCATCTCCAAAATCTCCCCTTCGTACTGGATGCGCAGGCGTTGCATGTAACAGGAAAGCACGTTAGAAAATGAGTCCAGCGCTAAAGCCCTCGATCGGCCCCTTTTCTGTTTATTTAAGGTGAGATGAAGTTCCCTCCAACCTTTACCTTTCTCGCTTTGAATGTGGGAAGATGAGTGTTGCTGTCGACAATATGCAGATTGACCACAGCAGTGGAGGAGAGGGGCGGCTTCCCATGGTCCTTCACTTCAACAATGATCTTGTACTTGTTTACTTTCTGTAAAATAACAGGACAACCACCATATTACAGTTGTTTAACTGTGTGTGTATGTGGGTGTGTGTGTGAGCATACATATCTGTGTGTATAAGATAATATAAGATGAGATAAGATAGTACTTTATTTATCCCAGACAGAGAATATGTGTGTGTGTGCATTCATGTGAGTGAGGTTGTGGGTGCATTGTGTGTTTTCTTTTGGAGCCTCACATGATAGTTAAAGCACCCTTCGAAGGACAGCTGCCCCATCCTGGCACCGGGACTCTGCTCTACTGCCAGCTTAGGTTCTTTGGGTTCCTGCGACAGAATGCTGATGGTGAAGGTGGAGTTGATGGTGTTCAACTTGTCCATGTCCCTGGCCTGCAGCCGCACTGGGAGCAGCCCTTTGAAAATAAATAAGAATCCATTTT
>OMKN01065740.1:0-13587 GCA_900302345.1 Melanonus zugmayeri
ACCCTTCCTATAGCTCGTTTCTAGCCCTCTAGGACCTGTATAAGACTGACTCAATGTTGGCTGTTGTCAGTGGTGGTGTTGGTACAGGTGTGGGTGGTAGGGCTGGAATTCAAAAGACGTCAGTGGCTATGAACTTCAAGTCGTTTTCACTTGCATATTTGCCATTTTAGTCATTTTGCGGACACTTTTATCCAAAGCAACTTGCAGTGAATTTATTTCGGATGCATGTCGCTAAGGAGCAGGTATGGGTTAGGGCATCGAGCTCTGGGACCGCAGACTCAGACACTGAGAGGTTTGAATCAAGAACCTTTTGGCTGGGAGTCCCAACAGCCTAACCCCTAGACTACCCTGCCCCTATCCGGGTGTAGTTTTTACATGCTGTAGCTTCTCTTATCCCGGCAGTGGAGTCATTGCTTCAAGGTGGCAGTGTGCTAGGAAGCCAGGACTTCCTGACTCGTCGTTTCCTTCTCTTTAACTGTTATTTTGTACTACTGTTATTTAGTTTGCATGGCGAGGATGCCTGACATCCAAGCATTTCATGTCCATTAATGACTTCCACTCATTCTCTAATGCCCATATGACAAATCAATTTGAAGGTCCCCTTTTGACCAAACCTCTCTGCTCCTGTGGCCCCAGCAGCACCAGGTCGTAGAACAGAGTATGTGATGGTGGTGGGGTTGGGGGTCTTTTGAAGATAAACAAAGAAAGTGACAGTTCCTTAGCGTTGCTTATTCCTCTCCAGACTCCTCATCCACGGCAGATGGTTCTGAATTATTCATGTAACATTTTTTTTTCCTTCTTTTTTTTCTTCTTTTTTTTGGAAGTGTACGACGGCGTTCAAAATGTATCTGAGCAATTGTTCCATATTGGAGATGAGTGGAAAGACATTGAGGTCTTAATGAAGAGGATACAGGCATTAGAAAAGAGAGTACAGTGTAAATAACTGATGCCAAAACAAAACCCAGATAATCTCTCTATTTCCGAGTATAGTTGGGAGAACGCGAGAGGTTTGGCAGTCTTGCTGTTGTAGTCATAGCTCCTCCTCCCAAATGTTCAAGTACTTGATGATTGAATTTGAATACATTTCTCTATCATTGATATTTAGACTATTGGTGGACAGAAATATGTATTCTTTGAAACGGCTGAATGCCCAGAAGCATAAACTCATCATATGGGCCATGTTTAGGAAACAGAGGTGAAATGTAAAGGAAAAGACCATAAGATTAAGTAAGTCACTTTTATCTTTGGTAATAAGGGAGTTGGAAAACAAGATGTTGAAGGGATAGATGGTCAGAAATGTATTTGGGATATGAGGTTAACAGGTTTATTTTGATTCAGAGATTGGTTGTTGTTGATTGCATTTGGCTCTGAAAGTTTCACTATTTACTGAAGTTATGTATTTAATGTAAGGTAATCATTTAGTAGATTATTTTATCTGAAACAACCGTCTCGACACACTACCCATTCTGAAGAGGAAATCAGGGGGCAAAGTTTAAAGTACAGACACTGCGAACAAGCTGTGACATAACAGTGGCAGGGAGGTGTGAAATAGTAGGAGAATAGGCTCTCTGGCTGTCGGCGGTTCAGCCTGGCGCATATGGAAAGGCAAGAGCAGGTTTACAACCAACACGATTGTCAACGGGGTTTGAAAGCTGGGGACCACAACCCAGGAAGACCACTTCCTACCACAGGCCTACCACGATCCTCCATCCCCTCTAGAACAATTCAGATATTGAAAAAAAACCCAGCTGCTTATCAATATTATGCATCACATGTCCGCTGTTGGTCTCAATGCTAGTGGTCAGCATCTGAAGAAGTCTGGCTGCTACTGTTAAACTAGGGAGAGTTCCTTAACTCTTTCTCATCTAGTCTCTTCAGTCCTCTTAAATTCTAATCTGTTTCCCTGTGTGTCTCATCTGTAATCACCGTCAGCAGTAGCGGCTCACTGTGGGCGCTATCAGAAGCTGCAGTAGTGGATTACCAGTGACTGGCTAGCGTCTGGACCAGGCCTCTAGAAAGGCCAGGCCTAATCTTCAAAAGAAAAGATTAACTCTTGCTGGCCTGTGCCAATGAGTCCCAGGATTAAGGTGGTAATTGATATGTTTCAGTCCCCGGGGTTGGTGGTGAAGATGATTTGAAGTCGGGACTAAGACGGGACGGGTTCCAGTACGGAGCCTGAACACAGAGGGAGAGAACAGGGGAACTTCTGCAGAGTAATCTAGTTGCCTTTGTCTGAATGTGCTTCAGTCGTCAGGCTGTCGCTAGCCCTGCTCCACCGTGGGTGGAGTGAGTCTTAATTGTCAAGAGAGATACAAAAGCAGAACCTCCATGCAGTCGGATGTAATGGCAGTGCGATTGTTCTGTTCCATCCGTGGCTCTGTGGTGTTGACTCAATGGGACAACGGGGGTCGAAGGCAGAACAAGGAGTGTGAATAGACATGATGCTTTTTGAGAACAATGAACGCCACTGCACAGTAATATGATTACCTTCTCATTATGGTCTTTTCACCACAGTATTCTGCAGTATTCTGCAGTATTCCATGAAATTAATCTTATTGGCAGATGAAACAATTGCAATTATGCATTTAGCAATCTGGCTGGCAGGAAGGCGAGTGTACAATTGAATTAGGCCTTTGCTGCAAAATTATGTGGGCTTTCCTCTCAATTAGACCCATATCCACTAATGTTTTTACTCACTAATGCATTTCCATAATTTACCATTTGTCTCCTTGGTTCATTCAGTAACTAAGGGAGACGAACATAACAAAATGATTCCACTGATTGACAGATGACTTATTGCATTTGCCTATATGATGTTTAGTCATCTGTCCTGTCAGTGTGTCTGTGATGGACTCATGGTTTCAGCTATATGCTGTTAGAATTCCCACATGTGATACCAATCCAGGAAACACGTGGGATTACTTCTCTGTGGGATACTTCCTGCCCAGGCTGCCCTGTAAATGCAGTTCAACAGCGATGCCAGAGGTACCGAGTTAGTGTATAGCGCAAGTAGGGTGAGGGTACTGGCCTTCTACCAGCGTGTACTCAGTCTAGGCCAGCTGTTCAGATATGGCGATTATAAACATCCAAGACCTGGCAGAATAACCCCTAAGGATCCACATCTGCTTCCAAGACGAGCATGGATGAGGTCAGGTTGGTTCTTGTCTGACATCCGTGATCCGGTGGTGTCTTGGTGACTAGGATGGGGTGGGGGGGGTGTTCTCCATCTGGCAGGGTGGAATTCACTGCCAGGGTTTACCCGGGGACAGCAGGGCCAGAATAAGCAGAGCGGGTCAGGTAGGTCTCTGGTGGATGTAATCTCACTGATTCCCTGAGCGCAAAGCGCAAGCAGAACCAGAAGTTTCCGTTGCACAACCCCCACCAAACTGCCTCAGGGGCACGGGGTCTCCCAGGAACCGGCAGACTTTTCCAGGCACTAATCTGGGGATAAGCCCCGGAACGGAGACCTTGGAGTCATGTTTGTTTGTTTCTTTGTTGCCGTGCACGGAACATGCATGACGTGTTCTGCAGGGATTGTAATGTAGTTCTCTTATGGTCCTGCATCTCCCACAGTTCAGTCTTACACCCCCCCCTGTTCCCCAGCTTAGTGCACATCCAAACCATGTCTTTATATTCTCTGCTTTCCCACAGAGCCATTTCAGGAGATTAATCCATTTTAAATCTGCAGTTATACGCATATTATTTAATGGAAGAATTAATATTTGATACTTCATTAAAAAAAGATTTCCTACAGAAACAAAGCATGAAGTCTAGTTCTTCAGTAATTACTATATAAAAAATATATATCTGCCGGGATTCTTTCATGGAACAGAAGACGAATTAAGGCAGGAAAGGGAGCTTAGGAAAGTGTGTCTCTTATCTGCGTCTCTGAATGCCTGTGAGCAGATGGTTGCTCAGTGTTATCAACAGGTAACGATGCCATAATGGCCACTTTATCTGGCAAACGACACATTCTAGCCAGCCAGCCAATCTCCAAAGTATTGACCATGTTAAACTGGCTACATTTATGAATCTATTTTACAGGTGGGTTTTATGTTTCCAATTAGACACATTGGAACGGCTCTACATATTGTACATATCATATACAGTACATATATTAAAATATTGTGAAAGTTGGTGATCCAAAGCCATTCCAAATACATCACTGATGCACGCATGCTGGTGCGCATGTTGCATTTGGAGAACTTGTTAGGAAAGTGAACTGTGATCCAATTATAACAACGTTAAGCCCTACAGAAGAGGAAAACATTGAATGACTGGCAGCACTCACCATTGTCTCTGTTTTACATCCTATTTCCTTCCTTGCTAATGTGCATGTACGCGCACACACACAGACACACACACACACACACACACACACACATATTCCTGTGTACTAGGCCTTGCAATCACACTGTTATCCAATGGCTATCTCCGCTCCAAAAGTGGAGATAGCCAATACTGTGTTTGTGTCTCGGTTCGGTCAAGCCCTGTCTTTGTATACACATGTATACAGGTTTGTATGTGCCATCTTCATCTCGTGTGTGTGTGTGTGTGTGTGTCTACCTAAGTGCATGCACATATATAATTGCATGTGGTGGTGGCTAATGGGCTCTTTGGGGTGGGGGTGACAACCTCATTTGGCCCACACATGGCTGTGGAAGTGGCCCCCCATTCAGCTGGCCCCCCACTATAGGGTGCAGTCATGCATGCTTCCTTTTTAAGTGCAATGCGCAGAGCTGCACCGATGCAGGCTGAGGGCTGGATGTTTATATGATAGTTCGTGGAGCATTTTTCCTTTGATACTTTATCCATTATCCAGGTCCCTTACCGCCCCCCATCAATTAAAATGTAGGCCAATTGTCTTTCCTGAATATTAATGTTGATTTATAATTCTGTTATATCATTAAAAAGCATGTCATTGAAATCCAAATAACATATTTGATTTAACTGGGCAGTTGGAATATCATTGTCATTAGTTTCCCAGGGAGCAAAAAAGCCATGTGAATAGAAATTATATGTATGAGTGTTAAACAAATGCAAAGGTTAGAAAATTGACATTCACTTTAATCAGGTCTCGTTATTGACTTCCTCCCACAGACAAGAGCAGACAATACAACAGACTGCTATGGATTTGACATGTCCTGTTCAAGAGACTTTTGGGATGAGAGTAGGGTTGGGCCAGTGTCATATGGTCTGCGATCTCACACCGGTTTCATTTTATATGCACGACTGTACCGGCATTTGTTATTATGAGATGGTCTGGCAAAATGGAAGCTAATTATTATTTATTTATATCAGCTGCGCCGAGCTAAATGGGTTAACTTGTATTGCATTACTATGCAACGTGATAAATCATATTTTTGTTGATAAACTGCTGTGCGCGTGCTGCTTTAGAGTTTGTTAGAAATGCAGGTTGGGAAGGAATCCCGGCGAGGATTCACTGGATCGCAGAGTTTTCCTTGGTGCATGCGGCAACTTGCGTCACTTAGCGCACCCATGAAGGTTCGGGGCTCCCAACAAAAGGCTGTTGTAGTACATGATGCCGATTCATAGTGAAGCTTCATGACCCAGGTTGCACTAAGTGACGCAAGTCTGGGAGCTAGGCAATAGAAAGGGTTATTTATAATGACAGAGTACTGATCAAGCATTAATATGACACCGTATCTGTCCCTGACGGTTCATATCATAACTGCAGAATGGAAGATGGTATCCAAGTGCCTATTGCCACTGTAAGGTCAGGGCTCACGTCTTGCCCATTTTCTCATGAAATAAAAGATTCAGAAGGACCCGCTCCTCAACTCCCCCCTTTCAAATATATTGCTTCCAGCGCCCCGACGTTCTCTGAACGCCCCGTTGAGAAACACTAATCTAGAGTTACTGTAGAACTGATGAAGTGGTTATTTTTGCACATTTGTACACATTCTTGTATACAGTATTTTTTATTTTATTTTTTAAATACAAATGGACATGCTGGCTAGTAGACGGTGACCTGTCTTGGTAAACAACATCTTTTTAATGTAATTACCCATATTACCCCAAGTTTTCCCCTTGGCTCCTGTTCTAAACCAGTGTATTTACCCTGGAGTGAAGTATCGCGTCCTTTCAAACAACACGTCAGTCTTCATTTTGATTTGTCCCGGAGAAACCAGCCAGGGGACACGTAGGCGTGTACAAGAGCATTGAGTTCATCTACACTTGTCATCCGCCCGGCCTTTGTCATCCCCCTACATTTTTAATTCACCACTCCTGTCAGACATTAGCATAAACCCGAGCGCCCATTTTCTTCAGCCATCAGAGGCTGTTGCCTATTAAGTAGGCCTGGAGATGAATGGAAAAGGCGCGGGAGTAGATAAATGAGCTGCATAGTTAAATACAAAATGTAGCTCAGGGCGCTGAGGTTTCCCTGAGCTTGTTTGCTGAAGTTTAATGTCAGAAATGAGCCGTCGCTCATTTCTGACATTTCGACGAATGAATGAATGAACGGTGGCAGGTTGGGGTTTGAAGGAGTGCAGACGAATGATTTGTTTCTGCAGTAATTGGGTTCTGGCTGTTGTTCCTGTGGCTCAACGGGTCACAATGTGAGGGAATCGACATGCTGACAAGAAACATTACACTCTTGCTCTCTTGTCTTTTTCCTGAGGTTAATTAAAACCAAAGAAACATGTTGAGCCTTCCGATTTATGGCGGAGATTAATGCAAGATTAGAAAAACGATAACGACAATTCCCAAATTATGTTTGCTAATTGAAATGGTATACAGGCCAGCTTGCTTTGGCTTCTCTTCTTCTTCTTTGGCCGCCTGTTGCTGTGTTCTCCGCCTGGCTCTTTAATGCGTTCCATGCCTTCTCACCCCATGCTTTGGTGCAGCGTCTGACTCCTTTTGTAAGAGTCTGTCACTGTCTCCATGTCATCCTCACACAAAGGCCTTCAGGGGCCCCTGGCCCCTCTTAATGAGCATCCATACAATCACCACTCAGCATAGCAAACATTTTTACTCTCATGAAAAGTGCGGCCCAACATGCGAGGGCTTGGTGCGATACACGCAAGGCAGCACCATTCTTTCCACGAAGAATGTTTACGTGACCTAATAAACACGCAATCTGCCGGGGTCAAGCGGGTCGTGTGGGTCGTGTTGCGGTGGGCGCTGGTGAAAACAGGTTGGCTGTGAAAGGCAAAGCACCGGAACCCGTTTAGCAGAGGCCTGGTGTGTAGTTGTGTGCTTCCTTCTAAATAGTTTGTGTCATATTGTGTTCTGACTCCTAAAGTCACTCGGAATCACTCGGAACGCACTTGGAATCTTTTTTCCAACAATTAAAGCTGGAGTAGCTACTCCAGCTTTAATTGTACGCTTTGATTTAGGGCTGCCGTGATTCATATACGAATTGATACATCAATCATTCTAATCAATGCATGTTTTATTTGTATTTCTTTGTTCTCTGTTTTTTATTTCTAAAACAATTTGTTAACTTGAATTTGTTATAATACATGTGTTACTTCAATATCACTATGTATTTGCTGCATTCAAGTCAGTTGCTTTGAGCTCCTTTTGATGCACCACGCGTTTTTTGACCTCACGTGCTTCTGTGTGATCACCCCCTTAATAAGTGTAGTCTATTCATGTTCATGAAACAAATGTCATGCTTTTTCCATTGTGGTTTAAGTATTACATGTTAAATAATGGTAATATATTTGTTTTTCTCTCTTGTTCTCAGTCAAATGCAAAGACATCTGAATTAATAGTATGTGTTTTTGGATGGTTAATCAATAAAATAATCGATAGATTAATCGATTAGAAAAATAATCATCAGTGGCAGCCCTACTTTGGATAAAAGCAGAATTGTCTAAATGGAAATATTTATGAATATCATATTTGGTAATTGTATGCTGCCATTTTGGTGAGTCCAATGTATTTGTGTTGTGTAGCTAGCTGTATAATCTAGTTCATATAAGTGGTAGCAGGGTCTGCCATTTCCAGAGAAGATGTTAATGTGAAACTATGCATGCTGTATGGAAGAGAAGATTTGTTGGCAGTAACATTTTCTTACAAATGCACATTACATACAATCCAAGTATACAGCTAGTATGGTTTCAGCATTGTAACTTAACAGAGGACATTGGAATAAGCACAACTCGCCAGTTCTGTTCAACAGGTTTAAAAACATGTACGAGTTTCCACTTCACTTTATGATTTTAGACTTTCTATTCAATGCTCCTTGACAAAAATGCCGTGAGACCTGTGTTGCATAATCCAAATAACATCGGATGACCGTAAAAAAACACTTCCATAAATCACAAATCTGTATTTTTTCATATATTTTAATATAACAATGTAATATTTAGTCATGGATATAATATCCAGTTGTTGGTATTGGTACAGATGAGCCCAGTGAGTTGTAATCACCATTAGGTTTCCACCCAGAGCTCCGGTGAGGATTAGTATACAGGGGACAGGAAGCTGGGGGGGTGGGTTTACTTATTCTATTTATAGAAACAAACACTTTCCATTATCTCCTCCATCTCTTCCTTGCTCATGCATAAATTCACCACTTAAAGCTATTGGCTGGCTGCACAGAAGCAGCATTGTCTCTTTGGCGGGTTAAAATCTACCCACCCAGTAGATGCATGTATGACCGTCACCATAGATTAACCAGGGCTTAAAAGCAGGCAGTTTAAGATAAGATAAGAGGTTACTTTATTAATCGCAGATTAAGGGACATTTGGGTTTAAACTTTACTATTTCGTCATTTAGCAACTTACAATGCCACTTTTTTTATGCATTGCATTAATGACCAGGTAGGTGTTGGGCGTCTTGCACACATTGGCGTTCGAACCCGGAACCTTTCGGCTGGGAGTCAAACATCCTAACCTCAAGAGACTATCCTGTACCCCTAGTTGTTCCCTTCTAAGCCAACGCCATCATGCCTGATCTGCCTATTGATGCTATGAGCTTAGCATCACATCCTGAGGATCAGGATAGCTATCTGATGAAGCAAAAGCTAATAACCGAGTGTCTGCTATCCTACTGCGTTGTGTGGTGTTTGCTTTAGCCGCTCTTTAGCTGCTCTAAATGCACTGTGTCCACTACGGTAGGTCTTCTTTGGCTAGGCCAACTTTAAGAACTAGTCAGGCAAGCATGGATCAGCTTTTGGTTGGCAAAAATGATCAAATATTTCAATAATTAAAAAATAGAGCGGTGGTTGGATGGGTAACACTAACCATAACATATGTATGTTGGTCAAAAACACAGCAATTTGGCATTACCATAAACACTGTTTCTAAATCATGTCCAAACTTCCCAGCATCCTCCAGCGAAGCCTCTGGTGACCAACAGCAGTTTAGCTGTACTGGTTAACAGGCCTCTGCTGATTAGGGGATTAACATGTATTGTCAGTACTTTGAGGATAGAGGAACATACCGCCACAAATTGTAGTAGAGATGATTACTACATGTTATCCCTTGGTGTTGGCATGGTGGAGAGAGGGTGGCTAAAGGCAGCAGATAAGGCTCTGCTTAGCATCTCAAGCTACAGCGTCTGCATGGGCTGCATTGGGTTGAATTAAGCTATCAGTTGCTTAGCTTGGCCAGCCAACCATTCCTACACAATGTGACTAATGATGGTGGGACTAGTACAGTAGGAGTTTCCTAAGCAGTGTGTTGATGGACTGCTCAGACAGAGAGGGGTGAGGCCATGGTGGGCCAAAGCCTCTTGCCAGCCAAGCAACAATAAACAAACAAACTGTTCTGAGCTTGTGTGGGCATAGTCGTAGTTAGGGGTGCACGGAAGCAAGTGTGGCGTTTTTACTGTAATTGCAATTCGAGGCGCTTAATTGGTCGGCTTGTTGATCCTATGATATGAAGCGTAGTGTGTGTGATTGTGTATTGGGTATCGTTTGTGGGGGTGCCGCAATCGATCGGCCACCGATCATGATTGTCCAATATACGCCCTAAACACGTGATCGGAGATCACCGGGGGCCAGGTAAGCGTACCACGCCTGGGCGTGGTACGGAGCGCTCACACTAGTCAAAGGAACTAGGCTTTGGGGCCAAACGCACTTGGGCACGGTACAAAAGCCCTAGTGTGAGTGCGCCCTTTAACTGGCTACTCTGCTGCTTTAATGGAAGATGAGCGAGAGCGATTTCCAAAATAATGTCTCTAAACGGCATAACCCGACTTTATAACAGTGTGGTCCGCTGTAGCTGGACCGCCGGGCTGAGCTTGTGAGTGAAGCCGTTGACGGCGCTCCTTTCATCGGCACAGATTTCACAAAGAGTCGGTGTGTTACGTGAATACAGTTTTGTTCTAATTTTGAAATTTTGACATAGGTAGGCTATATTAATCTGTGTGAAACTGTATTACGCTTTCTTTGCATACTGGTTATTTATGTTTAATATTTTAATTGTCGTTTTGAGTGGGACTTAATCGACGCATTCAACAACTTGTTTCTGCATGTGCAAAACTCCTTACATAAATCACAATCAATAATGAATGAACATTTATTTGAGCTTTTTTTGGAAATAAAAAATAAGGATGTGATTGAAGAGGGAATTCAGTCTATATCTTCTGTCACAGCAGCGGGTCTTTCTAATCATTGTTTGAATGTGTTATTTTCCATTACAAATAAGCTATCGCAGACTTGATTGACTACTTAAAATCATAATACCTGAGACCTGCAGCCTTTAAAGTGAGAGGGCATGCGCAATGCGGAAATAGGTCTATGCCATATCATAAAAGTAAAAATATTTGGCATCACCCATGTCCATTGCCAGATCAAGTTTGTTAATTAAACAGTTAATACATCTCTTAATGTTCTATTTATGTAATGTTTTGTTTTTAGAATGCCAATGAAAATTATCTTGATTATCTTCCATAATATAGTAATAGGTTTTAAAGTGTTCCTTTAATTTTAAAGGAATTTGTGAAAAAAACTGGACAATTCTAGCCTATATTTCACAGTAAAAATGTATTGGTGATCGGCATCGGATCGGTTGATCACACATTAAAAAAATCAGTGATCGGTATCAGCCTAAAAAAACTTTATCGAGGCATCCCTAATCATTTGTGGTGTTATGTCACCCCTAGTCACTATGTGAGTGACTAGGGGTGCACGATATTGACGAAATATGATATTGCAATAATATTGCGATATCTATATTAATTTTGATATTCTTAAACGTATGTAAAAACACAAAAGTTTTGGGAAAATGCATCAAAATAGATTCATAACATCAAAACAGGTGTTCTTACAACACAAGGGTTTACTAAATACTCTCTGAGGGTGAGCCGGTTGCAGGGGTACATAGGGGTACATAGCTATTTTCGGTAGGGGTATTTATTCCAATGTTTAAAAATGAGGGCAAAATATATGAAAGAGCTCTACCTACTAATTACTAACAAGCTGGTAATTATGTAATGGACTCCTCATTTTTTTCCCCCTTTTCTGGTGATCTGTCATCCAGAATAGTGCGTGTGTTTTTTCTTTGCATGCTCTTGAATAGAACTAGTGCTGCGGTGCAATTTCATTTTAATATAAACATAAACTTTGCACACTGTACAAACCACCTTTTTAGTTTTATGCTAATTTGAAGTACCTCCATACGTTCAAAGCTGTGTGTCTTAATTAGACCTTAAGTGGGTCGCGTTTCCAATGAGAACACTCACACCGCTATAACTTCCAGCACTGCTCAAAACCGTGGCACGCAGCGCCATCTATTGCGCCCCATTATACAGTGTTCAGGTCAAATCTGACTGATTTATAACTTCCTAAATCATAAATATTGTGTTTTTCATCTGATTGCCTCAAGACCTTATGTTTTCCTCCACACTAGGCGTTTGAACAATTGTCACACCCGTGGTGTTCCGGGTCTAAAATGACCGCCATAGGAAATGAATGGTAAGACCCCCCCCCCCCCAAAAAAAAACAGACCTGCCAAATTTGGCCACGGACACTATAATAAGGGGGGAGCAACGAGCACTGGAGAAAGGTTAAACACAGAACAAGTGCGTTCCTACTACGCGCCCGACGTGGCGACCCGCTTTACATCGACGCTCTGCTGTAACCGAGTCGGACTCGGACCAAGAGTGGAGCCGTAAGCCACTGACTTCCTCCACTTTTGCTTTTTGAAGCATTATTCAAATAAAACATGCTTTTTAACCAATTAAACCGTTTCAGAAATTAAATGGGGAAAAAAACACGTCAACTAAATGTCCGCGTCATGATTTTGAAATGTCCCTACTCTGGGCTCCTCCGACCCCCAGGACACTTGTTGTTAATGTTGTTGATGTTGTTAAACCAGTTTATTGTAAAGTTGAGAAAGGTTTGCAGCAGAGCAGGTAGCAAATGCTGACATGTCAGCACTCCTGAGTGTGTGTGGTGATGCTGGTTTAACCTGTGGGCCTTGATTGCTGACAGGTGCACCCAGCCCCAGAGTCTAATCAGCCTGACTCCAGGTGAGGCTGCTTAAACCAGACACCAACCACACACACTCCACAGTTACATGGTGGCGCAGCGCCACTATTACATTCTTTAAGGAGAACCCTGGCTCTCTCTTTCGAGTCAATATATTCAGTGAATATATCGTGCCCCCCTAGTCCTGACCCTCGTGGGGAATGTATGTTCACTGTAAAGCTAATCTCATGTTTTGGGGGTTCTCCTTTCTCATGTATACAAGGCAACACAAGTGCTTATATAAACCAGACATAAGAAACACATACCGGAGTGTGAGAATTAGTAAGCACACTACGTTATATGTGCTCCACAGTAGGCCTGCAGCCCGGCCTGAACCCGAATGTTATGCTTTTTCAAACTTGTCGGGTCGGGCATAACTCTTGGTAATAAGACAGCCGGTTATATCGGGCTCAGGACGACATTTCTGAGCTATATATCTTGATATAGTTTTTTTCTTTTTGGGCGGAGATGTCTGTGGTTCCGGTGTAGCAGAGGGGTTAGGGTAGAATAATTGTTGAGTAACGTTAGTTTTAATTTACTTTTACAAACAAATATTACCATGAACATCAGGACAGGATAAACACATTTATAACTCTCTATATGGGCTTTAACTATCGGTTAACCTCATGACAAGTTTTTATTCTTATAAATATGATTTTTCCTCGGCATGTGGAACACTACAATTACAACCCAAAAAATCATCATCATCAGTTACCTGGCTCATGCAGTATTTTAACCAAGCAATATACTTTATATACTAATCCCCCTCCTTTTTTAATTGTTGTGCTATCTTAATTATAGCTACTGACTATGTACATTCGATGTCCCAACATTGACTTGGCCTAGAATTGAAACAGAGGTGAAGTTAAAGTGAAATATTTGAGAACAAGGCATACAGCGATGTTATTGTTTGTGTTGTTAGGGTTAAGGTTAGTAGGGTTAGGTTAGTAGGTTAAGGTTAGTAGGGTTAGGTTAGGTTAGGGTTAGGTGATTTGTTGTGTACTCAAGTAGTTCCTCAAAACGTCCTGATGATTTACATGATACATGATTTAGTTCCTGACAGACAGGCAGACACAGTGATACATAGTGTTTTTTTATTTCCTTTAGTTTATGTGATCATTGTTTATATTGGAGGGGGG
>OMKN01065745.1:0-18109 GCA_900302345.1 Melanonus zugmayeri
GTCAAAACAGGCGCCGCCTGTTACTGTTACCCTGTTACCCTATCCACCGACTGATAGATAGGGCTACCGGTCGGTGTCAAAACAGAAACATAGGAGCCCCTATCTACTGGTCGGTGTCAAAACAGTTTTGACACAGACCGGTCCAGTCGTTGATGAGCCGTTTCTAGAGCCATGTCCGCTTACAGAGCGAATTATTCGTTGTCTGTTTTTAATCACTACAAAAGGAAATGCCTGCATGTATGATTCATGAAACTTCATACGGTATCCTCCTTAATAGCAGCACAGGGAGGGTGAGAAAAACATGTGGAATTATTTAGTGGGTAAAAAGAAAAACATTTTGCAAAAGATTCCGAGTTTCAGCGCCACAAAGAGATGAAAAGAAAAAGGCACATTTGAGCCGATCACAGCAAATGAAAATCAATTTGGAGGGATTGTGTGCATGTGTGCGCGTGTCGAGTTGGTGTTGGTTCATCTCATGTTCAATGAAGCATGCATTAAGATATCATTGATCTTCGCCTTTTTAACCAACTTTGTACAAAATGACCTTTCATGCGATTATATTGGAATCCTACACACTCAGGGCTGTCAGTTGTTGTTCAGTCAGAGCTGAACAACAAAACTATTATACATTAAAAGTAGCAAGTCTTTTGCCTGAATGGAGACTATTTTCTGTTGCCTGGTGATGACAGACATACAGCAATGACCAATGAGTTGCACTGACCAATCACCATGACTTACACTGACCAATGGGGTGAAATTTGAAGTGAAAAAGAGCACCTCATGCTATAAAGTACGACGGCCTGGACAAAACGCACTGTACCGCTATGGTTGAAATGCTGCATAGCATAGTATCCTAATTAATTTGGGTTTAAAACAGTAGCTAAAGCGTGTAATTAAATCTGAAGGATGGTTACTTGAGCTTTAAAAGCTCTTTTACATTTCTGAGAATGAAGACAGAAATCCCATGAGCTCAACTGCCAAGCAACTAAAGCCAACATAAACTATATATGTAGCTTATTAATGATACTAAGCGTTTATACAGCAGATGTGCGTGCAGTGTCAATGTTTAATTAGCATCGCGTTCTCACATGTAACCTGCAAGCGTTGAAAACAGGTGATCTTTCTACACATACAACATACATAGACTGGATCATGTTTACACACAATCTCAACAACCCTCTAGAGTGGGAAATCTATTTTATATCCTATCACAGTAATTGCCTCAATGGTGGCTAAGGTCATTATCTTGAGCACTTATCTTTTAAACATGTTTGTTATATTACAATACAATCGTTGGATGGAAAGAAATGTCAAAGACCATGGTTTATTAATAAGTCGCTTTGACACATTGAAATGGTTTTCACATGAACACATCTGGATACACATCTTTAATACAAGGGTTGAGTTAACGGCAGATGCTTGCTGAAAAGAGCCCTCAGTAAATAGTATGCTGGCTATATTTAGCTAATTTAGCTAATTTTCCTTTAACACAAATTAACAGATAATTAATGTATTCCATTCCCTCCCACATTCCAGTGAACTCCAGACCATCATTCCTCAGGGTTAGTTAATGAGTTAAATAAGCTCTAGAAACACATAAGAGACCCACATGGAACAAATCTATTTCCATTTAACGCTTTATCTTTATAGCATCAACTTCTTTGGGAAGCTCAAGTATCATATATTTAATCCTAGCCATCCTTTCCTCCCAGATAAAACTCAGATTGCATCTTATCCCAGGCCATGGATTTTCACTCACACAACTTAACCATTCCTGTGGCGTGTAGAGGCAGGTAAAGAAAGTTCCCATTTTGACTTGAATCACTTAGAGGTCCTTCAGCAGACAATGCACCATGTCTTGCTGTCATCTTATTAAGATATGGTAGGAACAGTACCAATCCTAATCCAACTGACCTGTCGGCAATCAGTGGGTAGTATAGTATCCTCGAACATGAGTTTATACTGGCTCTGCCATTTCTAGGATTTCAAGTGATCATTCATTTCACTGAAACCCACACCCCGTTTGTATTGTGATGCTCTGTAATGTATTGCTGCGTAATAGCATCAGCTGCCTACATTCTAGGCTAAACCAGCCAGAGAATTGGACCATTTTTCAGTGAGGACCCGGCTGTACCGGCCATTGTTGGCTTTGCGGTAGGTTGGTGAAAAGTCTCATTAGCATAGTGCCAGATTCTGCACATTTTAAATGGCCCTGAGATGGATACGAGAACAAGGGGGCAGAGAAGATTTCATGTCTAATCTTTGAAAGATTCAAATTCAAATCAAAGTAGCACTCACGCTGTGTTGGAGACCAGGGACTGGGGGGCATTGTGTTGAAATCAAAGATGGAGCCCAGTTCTGTCGTTCACAGTAGGGAAGGACTGGACATTGTTTTTAACATCTAAAGTGAGGCAGACTGGTTGGCAGAGAGGTTTCACAGTGCAGAAAATGAAGTTGTGCTGTGGCCCCTGACTGTGGCCAAACAAGCGACACGATTAAGTCAGTTAAGATGTGTGCTCTTAAGAAGTCAAAATGATACAAATCATACATTCATTTCTAAGGACATAAACTTAGTTTTATCATTAAAGTATTCAATATACTTTAATATTATAATAATCATCCCAACACCTTTCATCACTACCTTCTAAAAATATAGCCTACATTTACATATCGACAATCGTTTTTGAATTGTTTCAAAATCGATCAAACCATCATTGAAACCCTTTTAAATGCCGCAACACACAATAATGCCTTATTATCTTACACAATCCAAAGGAAAGAAATAGATTTTTTTTGTTCTGTCTACCAACTACAAACCAGTCCTTGGGTACAGGATAAGAGAGAGTTTGTTTCCCCTGCTAGGCCATGCTGGGCCCCACACCACATTCAAGGAGGAAGAGGATGTGGTGGTGGGCACCGTGGCGTGTCTATAAGAGCGGGATTAGCTCGCCCCATCAATGAGGGTCCTGTTTTATCTCATTCCTTTTGCCAAGTTGTCTAGAGGACTCCAGTCTCATCCTCAGAGCAATGTCTGCGGTTATTGATGGTTTGATAAGGACCGATATGGGACACTAAGCTGTTGTTAATTTGTTTTTTTCCCCCTCCTCTTTTCTTCAAACAGTCACTCATCGATCGGGCAATGCTTTTCGTCAAGTACAATGACTATTGAATATCACCGCATGGCGAAGACAGCGTTCGCAGTGATTACTTAGGACAGTGCACAACAATTAGACGATTAGAAGATTTTAGGAAAAAGAAAAAGCAGGCAAGTTAACACCGAGGATACTCGTCTTAAACGAAACACATGGAACCGACTGAAAATAAAAACATAGACAGACATAACTAGGTGACTGACAGAGAACAAAAAGACAAGTAGAGCTACACCGAAGTCCAATTATGAATAGCAAACTAGCAAGAACCTAAAATTAGAATCCTAATGACTAGCTGTCTCGAAGATCAGTTGATGAATTCGCTGCCGAACATTAGCACTGATTTACATGCAACGGGTTTCTTCTGGCAAAGGCTTGGGAGGCCTTTCAATTAAGCTATATGGGACTGAAGTCATTGTGTCTTCACTAATGGCCGCATTTTTATTTTAGGAGCTCCATGTTCAACATCAATTAAATGAATCATTAATACATAGCCTGATTTCAGCGCTAAAACATCGGAGCGCTCTGACAGGAGTTTCTGTACACAAGACGCCATGTATATCAGAAAATATTTTTTAATGAACGAATCATTGTAATTAAAATAATCAGAATAATGAAAGTTTAGGGAGTGCTTTTGCAGATGACATGCTATAACGTTCAAGGGAATTGATGACACTGTTGTGGCTTTTCCCAAATACCTCCCTGATACAAAACACAACCCAATTTACACATTTCAAGTAGGAAACACTGATAAAGCATTGAGCAACCTGGGCAAAACATTAAAGAAGAAAAATTAATACACAATTATGAATCTTCAATGAAAGATAAAGTTGTTACGGAGGTGTTGTTTTTATTAGAAACACGACTAAGGATGTATTGAGTTGAACAAGAGCACTATATGTATTTATATATGAATATCTATATGAATCCACATAATTGAGGCATTCGTTAATCCTCATCCACCCTGGAAATGAGGTATTTGTAATGTCACCATTATTTCAGCTCCACTTAACACACAGTTTACATAACAGCTGCTGAAGGTTAATTCCTAAGCCATGGCAACACAGAAAAGAATGAATTATTAAAATTCCATATGCAAGAACCCAAGTTTAAAAGCAATTATGAAAGTCAACACGCTATGGTGAACACAGGCTACATCTTTGTGGATGAGTGAGCATTGTCAAATTGTCACTCCAGAGATCCAGGTTTGATTCCGTCGCTTGTGCATGTTGATTTTATGTGTAAGGTTTCCATAGTTTGTATTTGGTGTGATCTACAAGAGTACCATGCTATAGGTAACCGGTATAAATCCTTAAATTATTTAACTGGTTACAATTCTAAAAGGATTGATTCAATACTGTCAAATCAAATATAGATACCATATCAAATTCCCTTCAAGACTACTTGATTGACATTTGCTCATATTGATGAGGTAATTATAGTTATCTATTAAGCTTTACATCTATCTGAGAGACGGAAAATAAATCACTGACGACAGAAATACGACAATAGAACATTGATGGGACCAAAACTTCTGAGAAATCAGAGAGAAAAATAATATGAGATATCTCATCGGCCTTTGTTTAATTGCAGAAACGACTATGCAGCCCTGAAGTGAAGCAGTGGTTGTTCACTATTCAATTAAATTTGCTTTGTCTTCCATGGAGTCACACATAGCTGAGTTCCTCCAGGATTCACCTATGTGTGTATATATTAAAAGAAACAAGAGAGAGAGAGAGAGAGAGAGAGACCTTCAGGTGGAGGACAGAGGGTGAGGTCATACTCTCTTTACTTTCAAATGTCTTCTATGGTGTTCTGGCACTTTCTTCCTACCTCTTTGCTCTGTAATCCAGTCATAACGTTGTGGCTGTTAACTCCATAGGGTACAATTAGTTGATAATTAAAAACTTCTAGAGATAATAGCATGTTACATATAGAAGATAATTGTATGGTTTATTGTGAAATTGTATAAAGAACAAAATATGCTTCCTGTTTTTAAGCTGCTATGGACTTTCATTTCTTTACAAGTTACAACAATATAGGCCTACTACATGTTACTAATGGGATATATAACCCCTCTATTTAATGACATCACAAACGTTAATTGAAACGACGACAACAACAACAACAACAACATGTTGTCGAATGTTGTCAAATAAAGTGAGGGGCAGGTTTGGGGAAAGCTGTAATGCCCTCTTTCACTGCAGCCCATCCTCCTCTGTATTGTGTTGTGTTGTGTTGTGTTGTGTTCAGCAGAAGGCTGGGTGTCAACACATTATAACATGATCCTAATATTCCCAAAAGGATAAATGCAATGTTTACCTGTTGTCTCCTAAGATCCAACCCCATGCTCAATCTTGCTCAAAGGAAGCATATGATGTCTCCACCGCTGCCAACATGCTCCTGTATGCTCTTGGCTGGGTCCCTTGGGAACATGTCGTACATGTATGATTGATTAGGCAGACATGTGATGAATAAACCCAAGCAACCTATACTCATCTTTATGAGAAAAAAAATATATATATCCAAATATGTATTTCAGTCAAGGTACTAATTATCTTGTTTTTCTTTTCTTCTTTTTGTTCTGAAAGATGTATCAAAAGATTCTACATGAAGGTCTCTCGGGAAACAATTTGGCCACTGCTCTGTGATGAAACCCTGTGAATCAAATGTCAAGATGGGTTGTTGATGTTATTCACTGAAGAAGCTGGAAACAATGAAATGAATCATCTTACTTATATAACTCTTGATTTGATGCAGCTATTTGGGAGACGACAACAGCTCATGTTACATTGTTAAATTATAGGGGCGAAATACATTATGAACCATACGTATTAAAACTGCACTTGGGCAATGCTGAAGTTTTATTATAAATAATATGGCTGTCTGGCTAATATCCTGTGTAGCCTGCAATCACTCTCTGATTATTAAACTCGGCTGAAATTGTGGATAGTAAGATTGGAATAATGTGAAAGGCGTAAAAGCTACATTTTCCAACAAGAACCGTGTTCATATTCCCTGGTGATGATGAGCTTATTAGGAAAAGGGGTTTCAAAAATGCCACATGGCACCCATTAGGTCTACCTTTAAGGTATTCACACCGGGAAAGGCATTGCCATTTAGACTTTAATTCACCAATGCACTCAATCATTTTAGTGCTAATTGAAATATATATATATATGAGTTGTGTTATTTTTTTATGTATTAATACCAAGGACAACAATGTATTGAATTGAACAAATTATGAGGGTGGATACACCTATGCCATTCTGGGAGTGGCTCACAGCATACGACTTTGAATTCACAGAGGCTATATTCAAAATAGAGACTGAACACAGTTAACCATTGGGCGTAGCATCCACCAAGCATCCACCACCTAGTTACAATGTGACATTTGTTGGAACTGTAGCGGGAAAAACAGATTGCATCGTCGAAACCCAACTACTGTTCACTTTGAAGTGATTCTGCAAAAGGTAAGTGCACTTCAACATATCAATTTGACTGCAGCCGATAATAAGCCTTTGATTTCTCCAGTGAGTTGGTGTTCTAGACGGAAGGGGAAAGGAGGGGAGTGCTGGACACAACGCAGGTTTGCACTCCAAAACATGATTTATTTCCATTGCGAGGGCAATTGTCCCGTTTTTGAATATGTCGATTAAAACAACCTTTGATATTGAAATCGGTGGTGAGAGTGCTTGAAGTCATTTGGGCTTTACAGCAGAGATAGATAGCTCGTAACTTGTCAAATGATCTACAAAAAGAGATTTAGACTGATCAGAAGTTCCCACCAAGTGGCAGTAAAAAATAAAAGAAAAATGGAGCCATCAAAGGTTTGGGACACTAGACATCCATGATAAGAGCTTCAAGTGGATGCTGTGGTGCGGTGGAGCAGGTTGACTCCAAGTGTTGAGGAAGACATGGGGTGACGATTATTCCTTTGCCTGTGTCCCAGCATGGAGGCCTGAAATGGTAATACTCTACCTTGTAACCTTTCCTTTTTCACAAGTCCATAAATAGTAATGAGCAGGTGTTGTAAATGGATACCAATTTCAATAATATGACAAATGCTCTACTTTACTATAGCAGAAGTAGAATAAAGGCCATATTAAATGACAAGGACATTGCTATATTTGCAGTCCTTGAGAAATGAACAGTCAATGCTTGCTTTGTTTAGGTAACAACTCTCGCTTCAGGCAACTATAGACTTGTAGAATTATTGTATGTAAAATGTGTATAATAGACGAGAAATGACAGCAAGCAACCTTAAAAAAACAGTGAGATCAAAACGGTAAAAAAAATAAAAATACAAGCCCAGCATTGTTCTAACAGGCCCATTGAACCTGCACTGAGGGCCGCATACCAGAGGACACGGGAGATTAATTAGTAGTGACAGATTCAGGTGTATCCTTAGGTGTGTCATGTGAGATAAACCTGGATCGTTGCGTTATGGCAGCTGTTTTGACGAGTTCAGAGAATCCCATATTTGCTATCATCCCAAAACAAGGTCTTCTGGAGTGCAGCGTATACACACACCTCACACCGCAACTGAAGGTGGCCTAATTAAAAACATGCTGAAAATGCAGAAAATAAACAGGATGTTCCCCAGCCATGACTCTGCTTATGGCCTGAGTATGAGAGATAAAATGCACAATTCATTCTTTAAAATTGCACTCCTCAAAAACTTTCAAGGCTGACTTAATATTCTTTTATGCTTAGCTTAGTATCTGTGCGGAGGTGGGAACACTCAGGCATAAGGCTAGAAGGAACCGTCTGGAGCAGGCTGTCGCACTGACGCCTATGGCAAATGTCAAGACCTTTCAAGGGAGCCGTAATAACATGTTTTTTTAAATGATACATTACATGTTTTTTCCAGCCACAATGAATACAAAAATAAATATATAACTGGTGTGACACAATTGTGTAGAGCCAGAAAAGATTTTCATCAACTGGTACGTTGTTGACACCAGGCAATGATGTTACATTTATACGAATACCAGAGTTTGAGGGTAGTGACAGGTCAATTTTGCACCATTACAGAGAAGAAAGCCTCCAGCACGGCGCATTATTTCACAGCTAAGGGCCAACTGTCAAACTAAATAAGGAAATAAGATTGGATCATCTTATTTGTGCCGTGTTTCTCTGTGCTTCATCAGCCTTTCAAGTGCAACTTAAGTATGCTCTGCCTTTGTTTTGTTCACTTAACATCGCTTTACATGCCATAGTGGAAAGAACAGTGTCGTGGTGGTTAAGGCTAAAGTGGGGAAATGGGGAAACGAAAGCCATCACTGTGGTTGATGAATGGTGCCTAATAATGAATGGCCAAGCCACAACTCCACATAAAACAAACATGATACGCTTTATATTTTAAATCCAGGCTAAAATTACAGTTGAGTAACCTTGTACTGTTGATGTTTATCGATGTGAAAGCGGCTGATACCGATACCTGGAATTTCGTTTGGACAGTCTGATCATCTGGCTGTCCATCTGGCTAAACTGTTAGCCAGATGAGTCATTTACTGGTGGTGAGTCAAAGATGTCGGACCGAAACAAATGACACTGCTCCCCATAGTGGGGGAGGAAAAAAAGCATAGAGCTGCAGAAATGCACTCCCAATAGCAGACTTGCATACTTTCAAACAGTGTAGCAGTTGTATACACGAAGGCAGGAGACAGAAACCATAAATGGTTTCAAATGCAAGAGATGTGCTGCTAAACCTATCCGGTAAAGGGCTGAGCTTTTAGATAGTAATGCATACCAGCGGCCATGCCTGTCCCTCCAAAAGCTGAAACAATCAAACCAGTGTGTAACATCAGCCCTAGCCATCAAGGCGAAAACAATGAACAAAAAGGTAAGCAGCATTAAGAATTGGAAAAGGTATGAAAGTAACGTGACATAATGGACTTGTCTTTCTGGAGATAATCTAAGTGTGTGCTTCTTGTTAGTGTTTTAAAAACACACATTTTATAGTCTTAGGTTTTGACAATAGGCACTCTCCAGGTTTATTTTTCTGCTTGCAATTTCGAAAGGAAATGGTAAATAGCTTAGCACTTAGGCCTAATGCCTAGTTCCAAAAACAAAAATATCTCTCTGTAGTGCATATCTTATCTTTGTGATTTTAAAATAATTTAAGGAAACACATTTATTTATGTGTATTTATGGCTATTTATTTAATATTCTGAGGCACATGGACGGGGCGGAGGCACGTGACTTAACCAACGAGAAAGATTAAGTCGGTGAGAGTTTCTAAATGTCAGTTTTGATACATTTTCGGTTAATTGCCCACCCCTACTCTGTAGAATAAGGATTGGTTTAATAAGGATTGGAGGAAATAAGTGCTGACCAAACATATATTATACAACATTATTAGGCCTACTATTTCAGCTGTAATAATAATAATAAATCCCATTCAAATGCAAAACAGGCAAGATCTGCATCTAAAACATCTTCCAACTTCCAGTCTAGAGAAACAATTACCAATGTAGAGAGATGTACTCATACCTGCCACATCCGCAAATAAACAGCCTATCCCATTGTTGACTTGCCAATTAATTACACTAATAGGTGCTGCTAGGATTCAATTCCTCCTTGAAAAAAAACAACACATTTCATGTTCACCGTCGCCCTCCTGGGACCTCTATATTGGCATGTTTTAAAAACGTATACCGTAACAATCCCATTTATGCAATTTAAAAAAAAGCTAGGTTTGATTTAATTCGCCTTATTTACTAGAATGAAGTGCAGTGCAAGCCTAGTATTCACATTGCATATGTGCAATTATTCCTATATTGTCAGACCAAATCCATTGTAAAAGATAAGCTAAATGGGAGAGAGAGAGAGAGAGTGAGAGAGAGCTGTGACTGACCAGCGCTCTTGGCCAATCAACAAGGCAGGCGGTGATGGAGCAACAGTCGGTGAGTGAGCCAGCCTAGGGGAGGGCTACAGGCGTGTAACAGAGCAGTCGCTAGGGACCAGGCATACTTACACGGTTGTGACCATATGAATGGCTATGGGATACCTGGATTGTGCCGCACAAGTCTATTTGAGAAGTGCATGATTTTATGGTGTTCGGCTGCTAATTGATATTGATTCACATTCAATTTTGTTGCACCAGAACAGAAGTGAACATATTCTCCATGAAGATTGAATACAGCTCTTTTCTTCCACTATTCCAGGCCATGGGGAATAGTCAACTACTAACTCTGCTTGTTTCTGGTTGGTGTTCAGTTTTAAATGTATTGAGGTCTATTAAAGCTGCTGTAGGTCAGATTTCAGAGTTGTAAAGAGAGAGCTGAAAAGAGCAGAAGAGAGCAAGATTTTGAAGCGAAACAGCTAAAAAAAAATCCCCTGCCTCCCTGGTTCCTCCGCCATCGTGATTGACAGGCAAGATGGATTCCTCGAACAAATCACGAAAGAGATGCCCTGAATATATATTCAGGGCATCTCTTCCGTGATTTGTATATATATATATATATATATAGATTTCGTATATATACACCGTTTCACCCCTAACAAATATATATATTATATATACACACACAAATATATACATATACAAATATATATATATATATTTGTTAGGGGTGAAACGGTACGTGTATTCGTATTGAGCGGTACGGGGTCCACGGATCGGTATGCACTGCGAACCAAGCAATACATTATTCAGTCGTAGAGTAAAGTTAGTAGAGTAAACATTTTTTTTATAAATGATTTAATCGAAAAAAATGTTTCGATATAAACCAATGGCGTATATACCAGACTTAAAAAGAGTCAAACATCCACATAAAGTTAATTCTGACGTGCAGCCAGAACGTGCGCGTTGCTAGGTTGGGCGCTGTGTTCTCGATCACGGTAAGTTTAAAACACACACAATCAGCGACAATAGGCGGGACCAGGCAAACTAAATGCATGACTACCGATGCAAACAGCCGGAACAAACGGCAGATATGACACCCTTCTACTGTGAACATGTTCAAAGGGCTTGATAGGGTTGGGAACCGAAATTCGGTTCCAAGTTAGAACCGATTAGAAATACAGAGTTTTAAAACCTGCTTATCAGTTCCTAAAAGAGATATCAATCTTTATTATTGCAAACAAAGGCTACATATGTCTGCCAGGACCTACGTCACGCATCAGCGTAAGCTAGCGGTTAGCAGCACAGTGTGAAAGATGGACCGCAGCAAGAGATCCAAAGTGTGGCTTTGCTTAAAAAATGGAGACCTCAAATCTCGGTTTGCCCTGGATAATCTGAGTCCCAACAAACATACTAAAACATCCCGGTGTTTCAACATTCACTACCAGTTTGGTAGCACACACGCTCTACGCGTTGGGCCCCACGGTCGCGTAGGGGCACCAAGTCAAAAAAACATCGCTGCCCACCAGACTACGGACCCTGAGTGCCAAACTTCCATCGGGTCTCACTCCAAGCTCCAACTTTTCTGAAAAGTTGGCAGTCCTGTTTAGATCTGCCCTTACTTTGAACACAAATGCTTAGACGGTTGGTTCATTATTGTGTTTCAATTTAAAATGCAATGACCGACTCTTACTGTATATTAAACACATAAATATAACTTGTATTAACAAAACGAATAAGATGGATGATGCCTTGGCCTAGGCATACCCGTGCTGTAATAAAATAACACTGGTTTTGTGTTACTGTTATGTTGAATTTTTATTTGCAGGGAGATGGCCCTAAATTAGGCCCTAATTTTTGTTATCCAACCATTTGACCTCTTTTTTTACTATTATAAAAAATTAAAACGATACCCAACCCTAGTGCTTGATACACTGTTACTTCCCTGAGATATTTTGCCCAGACAATTATACCTGGCTTATACAACAAAACAAAAGAACACATTGACATGGAGTTGTCAGAAAAGCCTTTTCTTGCGCTAACTACAGACAGTTGGACATCTAGAGCTGCAGAGCTACCTTATCGTAACGGATCTTTAGAGCAGACTGGGAGATAAAAAGCCCAGTCACACTTTGATTTCATGTTGATAGACTCATCTTAAAAAAAAGTGGTCTTTTGCTTAAAGGCATTGCAATCATTGTACAGCACTGCCTTGAGCACCATGCAGAGAAACAAAAAGAAAAACACTCACTATCTTCTTCCTTTTCCTCAACCATTGGCTGCCAGCACCATTGACAGAGACATGACCTGGGAACTTATTTGGCCCTGTATAGGAAACACTTGTTTGTTGAGCTGATTCACCCCAGACAGATAATCTGTGGCCCAATGAAGCAGTGGGCTTGAGGCAAAAGCAGTCTCCCTGATCACAGCCAGCCCAGATTGACAACCAGGAAATTACACACTATAGAGAGGCGCCGGCCAGAGAAGGGATGCAGAAGAGACTTTGATGGGAAAGCCCTTCGGCACACATGAAATATGGCCAAAAAATAATAACGAGCTCTTGTCTGTTGTTGCTGAGGTAATTCTGAGATGAGTGCAGGAGGGTGCGAATTACAGGGGAGCCACCCCCACCCCCCCCCAGCTCCCCTGTGTGTGTGTGTGTGGGGGGGGGGGGGTGCGATCAAAGGATCTTATTTAATCCTTTAAAAAGGTTTATTGACACATTTCTGTGCATCAAACTAGACTGTATCAAATATAGCACATCGTTTGGTCATATACATCAGGGCAACAACTGGTAACTTAATTGTGTTTAATGTAAAGAGAAAAAAATACAAAAATAATCCCCCCCCACGTCATATTACCGACCCGTGATGAAGAGCGATCACAATCAAGTGACTCTGTGTGGTGTTAACGCGCGCCTGTTGGCGACATTGTTGCAAGCGCTGAGATCACATTGTCGCGTCGGCATCAGACAACGACAGACAGGACGCTCGGTGTCAACGGGGACCGAACACGTTTGCTTCCTGATGAAGAGTCCCAGTCCTCTCCCCGATGAAGAGTCCCAGTCCTCCCCGATGAAGAGGTGTGTAACACGCAGCACATCTGACGCTCACATGTTCAGTGAGCTGCTCGGACCCGGCGGGGTGAGTCCCTCTGGACGCCACGGCGTGGGTCTAATTCGCACACTGGATGAGTGCCATTACTTGACACAATAATACGCTCCGTGCAGCACAGCAGGTCTACCGAAATGCACCGATGATGACAGAAAGGAAAGAAGTGTATTCAGGATGCCACCCATGTCCAGTAGGCCTGACACAGCTGACAGCCAGAGAATTCATATTGAAGTACGGCACGCAATGTTAACCCACCATTTTCCTCATTAGAGGATGTCTTTCTTCATTTCTTTTGACAGCCAAGCAAATGATGTCAAAACATATCCCAAAATCGAGAACGTATACTCAGTTCACCGATCCCTGCTTCCTTAATCCCGATATGATGCCTTTCACCAGATAATCTAGTAGAATCAGTAAACACAATGAAAGGGTATTATGCAAGTATTATCCTTTAGTCCAACTTTAATACACCGTGTGAACAAAAAGGTGGGTTTTAATCACTGGTTCACTTGTTAATGTATTAAGTTTACCAAGTGCATTCGTCCTCTTCATTCGATTAATCGGTCAGCCACTCCTAAGAGATGTTTTCGACAATCCGAGGCTACAGAGGCAGATGGCAGCGTGATGGAGGATGGAGCCTCTGCGAGGTCCAATCTGGTTCAGTGACAGTGAAGACAGCCACAGCGTTTAATCCTGCGATGTAGGCCTACGACGTTGACTTATTACCAAAAAAAAAGTTAAGCAAATAAAAGTGGCGGGGTTTTATTTGGGGATCACCGTGCATCATCGTATCGTCGTATTACATTAACTACGACACAGCTTTGATCTGGATCCACGACGTGGACCGTGACACCGTTCCGCAACAGCGGACAATCAAACCCCACACGGCGGTTTAGTTTATTGAATTCGCCTTTCTCTGTGGAGACGAATCTTGCAAAACTTTCAGGTTTAGTGGGGATTTGGTGAAAAGTGCACCGCGAAAGTGCTGCTGCACCGACGGCTCTCCTCCGCGGACGGAGACCGGAGCGGAGTGCCCATGTGTGGCCGTTGTGTAACGTTAGATCGCAGGCGCCAGGTGCTTCGTCACTCACCGAAGTGCGTGCGAAAGTGAAATAAACACCGACCTGGATCGCAGTTCCAAGTGACGTGGTGTGTGTGATTTCGTACTTTGCTCGGTCGACACTAGAGCTCGTTCGCGTACGCGACGACACACGTCGCGGCGATCGGCGTGGAGGGGGACAAGAGGGACAGAATCGCGTTGAAAGTTGAATCGCGTATCGCCTTACCTCAGTATCGCCGTGTCGCCTTGTCTGCTCACCACACTTTCCACCGAGGAATAGTCCACCGTTTGTCCAGCGGGCAAGCAGGACGGGAGAAAGCAGCACACGCTGAGGATGATCGCGGTGAGCCACTGACCGGAGACGCACGCATCCTGCACCGCGAACATTATGTCCATCGCAGAGCCGCACCGAAGTCTCCCCAAGTGTTGTTCTGAATAAAAAACCTTCACGCAAGTCGTGCTCGTCGAATCTTTTCTCTTGTTTTTTTACTCCGTAAGAAAAACGACAGGGGGGGGGGTTTGTTTCGTTCCTGACGTGCAGCCCGCGGAGCGAGGGAAGTGCAGGCTACTCTCCGGTGGCGCGCGCACCATCTAGTGAGGAGGAGACGCGCTGTAAAATGGGAGCAGACCTAGAAGCAGACAACCCCCAGGCGCTGATCCTGTTGCCATGCGGCCGTTTCCCGGGCAACCCGTTCCCAGTGGCTTGTGATGGAGCCGTTTTAGCGGCCGTAGGTAATAACGCCACACGACCCTATGAGCAATTAATGACGTCCATTTGAGAGCCGTCACCCCTGTGTTCCCGTGCAGCAACGTACACATTCTGAGCATGAAGTGGAAATTGGATGCAGTAGGTCGAGTAGGCTTGTGTCCTTTTATTTTTCAATCTAAAATGTCCTTCAAATATTATAAAAAGTTATGTCAACCTTTTGATTTGATATGCTATAGGCCTATCGCCCCAGCACGTAAACAACACAAATAACCACAACAGCAGCAAAACTTGCAGGGGAAAATAATGCAGTTCAAATGAAAACAATAACCAGAAATACACATAGCAATCATTTCCATTCAATAAGCAGCACATAGATTTTTCCAAGTGTGCTTAAGAGCTGCCAACCCCTCCCCCTCGTGTTCATTGTCCTAGTGAGAGCCCCGGGCCCAGGCCTACCCCTAGCACATGAGTTGCCGTAACCATGGAAATGACACACATTTATGTGAGGTGACATGTTAACATTGGCTTAATCCCACTTGATCTTTGTCACAGAGACATGTCTTGTCGCTCTATCTCATTAGTATAGTGTCAGACGCGAATATCCTAGATAAGTAGTCCTACAGAAAGGAACACCATCAACACATTATTAAAATCATAAGCAAACAATATAAATCTTGTAAATACATGATCTAAATCATGAACACTTTAGGTTGTGTTTTTGTTGTTTTTCTCCTGCTTTATTGTTGTCACCACTGTTTAGCTTACTTGACAGTTGACAGTCATGGCTGTGACACCTGTCATCATGTTAGAAGTTAATATAACACACACGGAAAAACAACGGGGATGGTTTTTTTGTTCCAAAAATACAATCATAAACAAAAAAGTGAATTGAACGGGATGACAGAAACTAGAACATGCAATCATTGCAAATCAACTCAGTAAACACTGAAAACACCAAACAGTACAGCCTATTATCGCTTAAAGATAATGGCACGGCTTGGATAAGCACTATGAACATACGATGAACTAGTGCCATTCAGAGTAGATATCCCCTGCCTCATAGCCATAATTAAAAACTATCTAATAGTGGACACACAACCCCCCCCCACACACACACACACATTCATCCCCACTAGCCCCACCCAACCTTAACCTAACCGTGACCCCTTCCATGCCTAACCATAACCATCTACCAGCTAGTGGGCGGAGCTTGATGTTTTTCCCGCTCATCTGCCGCTAGACCTTATTGCTATAATTAACTGGGCTCCAGCCCCCCCTCCTCCTTCCACCTCTCTCTCAGGAGGGGTACTTAGGTGGATGGATGGATAGATGAGAGATATATATTAGTCTCATTCTCTGTTTAGTACCTTCCAAATGCTAGTAAACCTCCCGCCCCAAACTATTTAATCTGAGCTGTGGAGCTTCGTTTTTCTCTCTCTGTCTCCATGAGCTTTTCAAATGACCCTAGAAAAAGCGTGCCTTCCCAAGCATGAACGCTATAATTACAATGAGTCCATTTAGTGGTGGAGAACTATCCAGGGGGGTGGGGAGGAGTGACAGGGCTCGAATATTCAACTCATAATAACCACAAGAATTTGCAGGCGAGATGAAAGGGATCAGGCAGTGACTGTCACAACAAGTGAGTTGGTTTCAGGAGAGTACTGAATGTTTCACAGGTTCCTCAACACAAAGTTTATATCTTATATTGTACCATAACTAGCCATAAGGCTAAAGTTAGTGCAATGCATAAGAGGAAGTTTTATTTGATTTCAAAGATTGAAATATGTACATGAAACTATACAAGTGTTGTTTTACCAGTTGTACTATATTGACACTATGAAATCAGTCTTGTTTCGTAGTGCCAATATAGTAATATACAGATACATACATATGCAAGCGCACAAACACCCTCTTTTTGTCTGATTAGTACTTGTAAATGGTTATGGTGATCATGGGTCCATCCACCAAAGACACTTGAAAGTCAATCACAACAAACATGGAATCACAAATGCTGATTGATTACTCTACAATGGCTAACCTCCTCTTACTAGATCTAGATAGCCCCCCTTACAACATCTTACAACATGAAAACACTGAAAATCAAATCAAATTGATCAGCTGTAGATCGGATGTGTGGTGACTTGATCGATATCACAATACGGGAATGTGTTTATGTAATTAGGATTGGTTTAGCTGTAGCTGTATATCCATACTACTTAACTAGTCATTTTTATATTCGGACATTTCCAGAATGCCCAGCTATGTATTTAATTTAAAACGAAAAGAAATGTACCTTTATCTCTGCTCAATAGATTAATGAATTATTCATTGGGTTTTTATTCCACATCGACCAATTTAAGAGCATAAATTAACATTTAGGGACGATAGGATTAAAAATAAATATATATAAATTCAACATCAGCACCTCAGCGCCGTAGAGGAGGTGAAACTGATGGCCTGTCTCCATCAGAGCGGATTCTCTTATACTCTCTTATTTCTCATTGGGTTACAATGGATAGGCTGCTCCCTGAAGGCCCATGGATGCCTGCCCATGCTCTCAAGTCTCCTCAGATACGAACCCAGGCTCTAGAGACTCCACTGGGACCCCCTTTCGTTTTTTTGGAGAATAAGATCGAAAGTAAGCAATGAAAAGTGGCCAAGCAGCAGTCACCTTGAATGTGTCTGAACAATGTCGACATCTATCTAAACAGACTGTATCTTGAGCTTTAGCAAAACAAAATATACACACACAAGAGTATAGTTCTGCAGCAGGCTGCATCACAGAGAGAAGCCCCTCTTCCAGAAGATAAGGCAGATTGATAAACGGTGCGGGGAGCTTTCTCCTTCGCTCAGCAGTGACCTGTGATCTACAGTGAAACGCGCGAGGAATGTAATCTCCACCTCACCTTGCTCACTGTATCTTGTCCTCATAAAATGCACAACGTGAGTAAAATGCTCAACTCTTCGCTCCGAGAGCTTGAGAAGATCATGTCTTGGGCGTTGTTCACTGATGTTATTTGTAACGTCTTTGCAAGGAATATCACAGTTCAGATATCGTATGTCCGATAACAGCACCCCCCCATATGGAAATGGAAACACAATTTGTGTTTCACTGCAGATATTCCAGTATGATGTTGTTTGCATCATACACATTTGTCCCTGTGAAGAAATGTCATTCATTTTTCAAATTGTCCATTGTGAATGAACAGTTGAGTTTGAGATATACAG
>OMKN01065751.1:0-11362 GCA_900302345.1 Melanonus zugmayeri
CACACACACACACACACACCACCCCCCCCCCCCCCACTCTTCTACCACCATGGACAGAATTGTCTTGTTTTTAGCCCCATTCTCCATTATCCAGAGCCTTTGTTCCCATAATGGTTACCCCTCTGCCATCTGCGGGAACACAAAATAACCCTTTAATGCAAAGAGCAGAAAAATGGCCCGACCTTCAGTAATAAGCCTTGAATTACCCACCCAAGGGTTTTCGTTTCAAGATGTGGAATCCTCAATTATTATGTCCCCCATTTAGAAGAGATGGGAAAGAAAAGGGGGCGAAAAAGGGAGAGAGTAAGGGAAGCCGATGGAGAGGTATTGAGAAAGAAAAGGGGGAGCAAAGAGAATGAAGCAGAAGGTACAAAAAAAAGAGAGGGAGGAGAGCTGAAAAGAGAAAAGAAGACAAGGTAGCCAGACGCTAATGGTGCCAGAGTGAGGCTTTGTCGAGGCGTTACATTTAGCCTTCCCCTCGCGGGCTTTTCTTGCCTTTCCACCACCACCACAAAAGGATAAAAGAGCTCAAATATAGATTTTTTTTCGTATTATCCTCATCATTTTTCTCCGTATTTCTCGCTCTCTATCTCTTAACCTTACCGAATTTTCATTTTCTCACTGTGCTGTATAGCAACACTCATAGCCTACCAACAGGTTTGGTATGCGACGTGACAGTGAATGGTCAAAAAACAGCAAGTGTTGACTGTTAAAGCGGCCTTTAATTCATGATTGTCGTGAGTAGATCGATTTTACACGTGGGATTTGATGCGCCCATCATCAAAAAAAAAAAAGATTTAACTAAATTATACACACACGTTTCCATGACACAAAAGACGAATGGATTGTTGTAATAAGTACAGGATTAAATAAACTGAATGTATCAAGCTTCAACAAACTCACAACTCACCTGCAGGCGTTGAGATTGAGTTTTTCTTCCGTGTCTTGGAGGAGCTGCTGGTAGTCCATTTCGCTGGACACCCCAGGGACCAGCAGCTCCACAAAGGCATGGTCTTGTGGAAAGTCCCCCGGCCACTCCATGTCGCCCTGCTGGGGCACAACCACCATGAGTTCAGGTGATGACATGATGACCGTAACCCTGAACATCATCCAATTCACTAGGTATGGCACAAATAGTCTATGTTCAGAGGGAAAACATAAACAGAAACAGGTTTTTTGTATTTATTGTTGCATCAAAAAAATATATCAGCACCCAATATTGACAACCTAAACCAAACCATTTCAACAATACCAGATTGAATATTGCTTGTTAAACTTCATACAAGCCACCTACCCACACCGTATAAGATGGATGGCATTCCCTTTAGTCTGGATGGGACCCTTTATTATAGGTGCAAATTATTTACACTTGACAGCAGATGGAAGCGATATGATCAACAAAAACTGCGTTGACTCTTCACATCTCCTCCAACTATGATTAGCATTATGGAGCACTCTAATCAAAATGCATTGCCTCAGCTTCTCACCATCACCACCTACAGACACTACAGTGGATCAACACCGGCAACCGTCTCGCCTCTATAAATCAACAATCAGACAGGCTCCACTTATAGACGGCTACATCATCTCTGTATAGAAACCGAGGAGGACCACCTCCATTCCTGGCTAGCTGCTTAGCGCCGCGTGCTAACCAGCCAATCCCACTCGGGTGTGTCTCCATTTGACAACACCACATCAACTTTGTCATCAGTGTGAGTCAAGTGCAAGGTAATGGAGAGCGCCAGCATCAATTTGGCATTCTCTCGCCCCCACTTCTCCACCGGCTGCTCTGATTTTAATAATTCCTGTCAAACTCCAAAAAGCTGGCTGGTCTTCCACCGGCGCTTCCTCGCCACTGCACACGCACACGGTATACACACAGAGCTCCCTGACAGGACAGACAGGGAGAAGCTCAACATTTATTTAGCTGTATGTAAAAGGCAGCCTGTCCAGCTGGACAAATATTATTATTTTTGACTCGACTGACAGTTCTCGACAGTTCAGCTCCTTCATTATTATTGTCTTCTATTCTCCGATTCCCATCCCACTCCCCAACAACCACTATCAACATCTTCATTCTCGCTGTGTGTGTGTCACTGATTAAGTGACTAAGTCCATTGGGCATCATGTAGGGAAATTTGTCGATGTGTCTTACAGGGAGCCAACTACATAATGAAATAAATGTAGGCCAGGTAGTGCAAGTGTCACTGAGTAGTGTGATTTACACAATGGTGGTTGTGTGTGTGTGTGTGTGTGTGTGTATGTGTGTGTCTTCTTACCAATCTATCTTATCAATGAATGTGCATGTATAAGCTTTGACCTTCTCCATTAGTTTTTGATTGTGTTTGTGTACTACTACACGGCAGCTAATGCATGTGTGTATTGTTAAGGATTCATCAGTCTGAACACGCAAACTCATTAGAGCTATGCTTCGCATCGCATCGTCTCCAGTGTGCTGTCATTAGCTTCCTTCAGAGCAGATGTTGAAGGGGGCCCACCGAGTATTGAGTGTTGCCACAGAGATGACTGGGCTAGGCCATGCTAAGCTATTTGGTGTCTGCCAAGACATTGAATCACAGACCATGAGTGAGATTAGAAGCATGAAACAGAGAGAAAGAGAGAGAGCGAGAGAGAAAGAAAGAAAGAAAGAAAGAAAGAGAGAGAGAGGGAGAGAGAGAGAGAGAGATGAAGAGCTGCAGTGTGTGTTACTGCAGTTCCATCTCTCTTGCTCCAGCCTGTCTACTTTGGCAAGGATAACACACAGGGCCATTTACAGTAATGAGTTTGTCCTAAAATATTTAGCAGCACATCCCCCAGGCCACCTGCTTTAAAGCCACTTAGAGCATGTCAAGTTAAAGTCAACATTATTTTAAAGGGGGCAGCTAAGAGTCAGCTGTGTGGGAAGCATAATAAATTAAATAGGTGCGTAATCTGGGATCACCATGCTGCCGAGACGGATCTAATGCTTACTCAGGGGGGAGGATAGATAGCAAACGCTGAACTGCTCTTGAGTGATTTTATTATCTTTTTGCCACCCTGTGTCCTCATTTGTGGATACAGCACCAATTAATGTTAAATAGTAAAACAAAAAAACTGCTCATGGAAACACAATGGAATAGGAAAAGAAGAAATGTATTATATGCACACACACACACACACACACACAAACTACAATAGAAAAACAACAACCTTTTCAAGTCTATGATTTCACATATCATGACATCACTAAAAGTCGCTATGTATGAATCTAGCGTCGGGTGCCACCTCTCTGCATTTCATTCTTTATCCAAGACCAACATCCAAAAGCCATATGTAAAAACCATAGTAATGTATCACTCCACCACAATGTGTTTGTGGCCCACACTGCTTCAATCAATTGATATCAGAGAGCATTCATTATGTACTGCCCTCCACCCCACAGTATCTCAATGGGGTTTGGGGAGGTCTGAGGTCTTGACTTGGGTCATTCCAAAACCTTTATTTTTCCAGCCATTTGTATATTTGCTGGTGTGCCTGAGATTGCTATGCTGTTGCATGCTACACTTTCACACAAGCTTCAACAGAACACCTCCTGTTTGCCTCTTGTTCATGGTGGACTCAATGACTGTGAGATGTGTGGGTCTTGTCAATGCATGTTATGAGATGGACTTATAAAGCAACTTTAATACTAACCACAGTCTGCATATTCCTAGATTCCTGCACATACTCTCAAGGACCTACCAGCTAGGTCCTTGAGAGTCCTAATGAAAATATTGTAGAGCTCAGAATCATATACTTCAAATGAAATAGCTTTAGAATTGTCTAATAATCCTCCTTGTGTCTCTCTGAGATCATTGAGTGTTTTTCTCTAGTTATGTGAAGATTTTAAAGATGGCAGAACTTTCTGCTGCTAGTTTTTTGTGTTATTGGCCACCTTGACATTATCATATTATCAAACAAACATTATTATAACCATTTAACAACACATGCAATATTAGAAAAAACATGTCCTTCAATTACAGTAATGTATATTACTATTACTAGTTACTTACTTACTACTATTCAAACCCTACAATATAACATTGTAGGTTGTAATTATAACTTATTTTTCTCTGAAAAACAACCACCCACTTGTTATCTCTCCCCTGCATATTGTATAACAATCCCCCAGAGGTAATGACTGCTGAATACATCTACAGCTCTTGGAAGATGTTTTCAGGTACACTTTAGGAAATAATAATGTAACCTAGCCTGCAATGTGCTCTAATGTATATGTAGGTCTTCCAGATACATATGATACAAATAACATCAAACTAAGAATTCAACTACCAGGAAAATAGAGGATACCAGCTCCATCACGCAAGTTATCAGTTATCAAATGCATGTGATATAGCCTATGACTCTATGACTTTAGTACACTATGTCCAGTAAAAGGCTAATGTTGTTTTCTTAATTGAATCCTCCCAAAAATATACAAATTGACATATACATGAGATTACAGAAAACACTGACGAGCATTGACTGAACGACGTCGCTATTTTAAACAACATCGCTTAAAAGCCAAACGTACCAATCTGTCAGGGTGCTGTTTATGTGTGTTCAGGTGTTATAAAACAGAGACCATAACACTAAAAGCTACACAGCGTCCCGTTATCTCCAACGCAGAGAGCGTCCGTGACAACCACCCGGAAGATAACCACATAACCCCTTCCGCTCGCCGGAACGGTCCAAATGATTATTTGAATAGGGGTGTTTTAGTCATGTAGTTAAAAACAACAACATATATAACATTAAAATAAACGTGACTGCATTTTCGTGGATAAAATATGGAAGTAAAACGTCTAAATACGTATAATATTGACTTGAATTAAAAAAAAATGCATTGAGGTTTAAATACAAAACCCTTAGCTATGTGAAATGTCCCTCCATCAGGTGCACGGTGTCAAAGCCCAGTGGGCGGGTATTGCAACTATTTTCGGAAGTGTGCTGCTGTGTTGATGGCGGTTTACTGAAAACATGGCTTGCGTGTTGCTTTTCGTGTAAAGATGACTGCATTATATGAAGCCTTAAACACGCAGTGAACGTTGTCAAGCTCTGAATGTTAGCGTTTTTTTTTTCAAAATCTTGAAAATCGCCAAATGTTTTGCTCAATGCAAAGTTGAAGTAAGTTTAAGAATAGCTAGTTCTGTTTCTCTTTCTCTTTCGTTTCATTTAGCAAGATGTAAAAGGTACGGATGTCTATCCTTTACCTTGCATACCGAAACACTATTAATACTAATTAACACTGCTTATCAGCAATAACACACACACACACCATTGTCATAATGCTTGTAACGTTCGGTGAAACGTTAATAAATCCTATAATAGTGCTATAATAAATGACACATGACTTTAAACAATTCCTCTGTTGATCCTATTTGACATCCATCGTGTTGTGTGACTTTACATGAATAACCCTCTAGGATGGCGAATTCCAGACGTGTCTTCCAGATTTCGGGCATTAAACTCAGAAGAGAGAAGAGGAGGGTGGTCAAGGGCGTCCTGCAGCTGGGCGGGAAATACGCCGGCGGTCCTGTGAGTGGTGAAGTGCATGACAACCAATGACATGTTTATCAACTGGTAACCATGCGTTACGCCAATCTATTCATTAGATTGCATGTCTCTCTATGTCGCATGTCACATAGCAATAGATCCTCGGATGATCGATTGTTGTCTATTCATTAAGGATGTCTTGCAGGTCTTTCAGCAGGACAGCACACATCTTATAGTCTCTGGGTTCTCGCTGAGTGAGAAGTTTTTGGCAGCTTGTGCAGCAGGTAATTTCCCGTCGAGATAATTTCATGCATACACTTTATGTGATATAGACATACATACAAACATAAAGTAAATTGTATAACTGAGGTTCATTACTTTGAGTAAAAGTAGAATTGTAATGTGTAGGTCACACAAATGACCTACTAGCTACCTAAGCCATATTGTAAAGGCATACCATGTTGATCTAGACTGAAAGTATTTAAATAGGTCTAAAACTACTATCAATGTCAGTGACAATGCACTTATTTCCTGTTAATATGCTTCATAACTCTGGTAGACAATAAAATATACTATTGGATCATCAAGAAGGCCATAGTTCTTTGCAATAATTATCAATAGTCATATCTCTAAAAGAAAATGTAATTACCTGTAAATCACTTTCATTTTTATATTCCCGTCCCTCTCCTTCCAGGAAAATGGGTGGTGACTCTGGAGTACGTGTTTGACAGTATGAAGAGAGGCTCCTGGCTCCCTGAGGAACCCTACGAGGTGGCCGGCAGCCCACAACCCAGCTCCCCGGCAGCCCACAACCTAGTCAGGCGGTGGAGAGAGAAGGTGGCCGGTGGGAGCCTTCCAGGGGCCTTCTATGGCTGGAACGTTCTCCTGATAGTAGCAGACCCTTCACGTAGAGCCATGTTCAAAAGGTGAGATGTCACACAAAAACACACACATTTAGAATATAGGTATGACAATATTTACGTAAATGACAACATTGATAAAAGGACTTTTTTTTCTTTGAATTTCAGTTGGAAGCATTATGTTTTTGGTTTTTCAGGGTCCTCAAAGCAGGCAAAGCCAAAGTATACCTACCACCTCCTCCTCCTCACGTAGCCATTACTCATGTCATGGCTAAGCCTCTACCGGGTGACCTCCAGGGCCACATCGCTCCCTGCTATCCTGTTACACACTTGATCCAGCATCTTTTTGGGGTAAGAGACTATATACTCAACTTCCTGTCCACAAGGGTTAGGGTTAGGATTAGGGTTACCTTGCATCACGTCCAGTTACTGTCTAGATTATATTCACATGCATGGTGACGATCGTTAGAGGAAATATATCACAGAACAAGCCCAGAAATGTGCATGAACGTTATCCACAGACATGAGTTTACCTTTTTTGTACAATACAATATAATACAAGCATTGTCTAAGTCACCTTATACCACTGTATGGTCATTCATGAAAGAGAAGCTTAGCTTAATTCAACCTATACGTTTATGGAGTCGTGTTTTGTTGTTTTCTGCCAGGGCCATTGTGTTGCTATGTCCAGTACTGCAGATAAAGAGAAACAGCCAACAGAAGCTGAGGCGGCTGTTATTGACTTTTGTGAGTTGGAGAAAGAACTCAAGAAGTACATTGTCAAACGGGAGGTAGGCATGCAACCTCATTGAAAGACATTTATCAATAAAAAATACATATCGTATGGTATACCAAATGATTGATTTCTAATTGAATACAATGAAATGCATTTCCTGTATAGTCATTCTACCTAATCGTTTTTTTTGTAGAAACGGCCCAGACTCGTGTTCCCTGAATTTCTGAGCTACCATGATCCATACAGTCTAAACTCAAAGGTAACACACACACACACACACACCACTCTGATGAGAACCCCCACGGAATCCGCAGTTGCTTCTTGAAGAACAATGGGTCATTCAATTTCCTTTTATGTCACATGTTTCAACGTGAAGTGACAGCTAGAACAAGGGCACATCATACACAGGTCAGCGATTTAACCACTGCTATGATCTACCAGGTGTGATTGGCATGTCTATTAGAAATAGTCTCCACTGCCCTGTCCATAACTTACCCAAGTGGATCTCTATCAGATAGATATCATGAGAGCTCAGGTATTTCCTTTCTGGGCTCACTGAATTGAAATGCAATTGGCCATTAACTGAAAAAAATGACCCCGTTCTCTTCCTGGGATCTTTGATGTCCCTCAAGTTCTTTCTCTTGACTATTTTGCCCTCCGAAGCCAGACTACATTTCTTTGCATACCGTTATTATGATTTTTAATTTTCCCACTATTACTCCATCCTCTATTTCCTGTCATCTTACTTCCTGTAATCTACTTCCTGTCCACTCCCGCAGCCAGTGGAGGCAGACTTCAGCAACGTGTGCAGTATGATTGAGAATGGCCTCTTCTCGGAAGCCTTGGACTCAATCAGGGACACTCTGCTTCCTGGGCTGTTGCCGCCTGCGGTGTACCTGGTCTCCCTGTTGGAGCACGCGCTGCAGGTAGCACCATGTACACAACACTTAACCATCCCAGCTGACTACTATTTGCTACCGAGAAAAAAGGCTCTCCAAACCCTTCTCAGTGTTGACTGTTTTATGTTTTTGTCAGCCTAGAACATTGCATTGTCTATTTCTGAATGAATTATAAAAAAATTAAATAAAGGTAAAATAAAGGTATAAATCAATAGCTTTGAAATGTAAATATGTTCTGAATTATTCTGGTTTGGTTCTTTTGACTTTGTACTGCTCTACTACCCATTCTTTACAGGGAAAGGCGTCTGCCGTCTACCTCAGAAATCTTCAGCAGGTTTTGCACAGCCTACTGCTGAACAATCCCTCTTGGCTGTTTCCCAATACTGTGAAGAAATATTTTACACAGCTACTGCAGTGTCCTCAGTGCAAGAGGGGCCTCTGGCCATTCATAGAGACTATTATCAGGTACACATCGCAACATGCATTCATTTCCTCAACTCCAGTGTTATTGATACACGGGTAGTAAATATATGTATATATTGTTGGATATGTATGTGTCTGTCCAGCTACTGTATGTCTAGTGAAACTACATGCCATCCCCTCCCGGGCCCCGCCCCGCCATCTCTGCTGCGTCTCCATAGCGACCTGCTGGCGGTGGTGCTCAAGTTCTTCCAGGGCGAGCTTTACTCTATCACAGAAGGGTATAACATTTTTGATTATTAATTTAATTAATTTTTAATTAATTATACAAGTTTTTGGCAGCTTGTGCAGCAGGTAATTTCCTGTCAATCATTTTATGCATACACTTTATGTAATATAGAGTAAACATAAAATACATTATATAACATGATGAATATAGACCTACGCATTCCTATTTTATATAAATACTGATGTATTTATATAAAATAGGAATGCGTGATCATTATTATTTTTTCAACTGATACAATAACCGATAATGACCTGTTTCTCATAGACGGTACCGATAAGTTAATAACCTGTAGTTTGTGACCAACCAACTGACATCACTGATAGTTGCCGTTAACACCGCAGGTGACTTATAAGATTTGTCGTGTTAAAACTAGTTTTTTCCCTCCTCTTGGAACCCTAGCTGAACATGTGCTGTCGTCTTCTGCGACTATGAAAAACCGCCAAACGACATGTTTGATGTTCTGCTTTGTTCTAATTTACTATGCCCACACTGCGTGGCTCTACTCGGATGAAGTTTAACATCATGAGCATAACAACAGCGTGCAGCGCTTCTATGGTTAAGCCAATGGAAACAATATTGGCTTCAAATTATCAGCTCTATTTATCGGCTATAATTTAATTATCGGAATAATACATAATGATACACATTTCCCATTATCGGTCGATAATTTATTGGACTCGATATATATCGTGCATCCCTAGATAAAATAAATGGTTAACATTTGTGCATGAACTAACATGAGCATTACCACTCTTAATTAAAGTTAGTTGATGCCGCACTCTTATGACTTTTTACCTCGAGTCAACTTTTAAACAAACTTTTTAGTCCGTTCAAATAAAAACATTGTATTTCCACCCCAGGGACTCTGGTCTTCTTAAAGGAGCAGGAGTCTCTCAGCTACCTGCTTCGGGCTTTCTGCTGTACGAGACCTTCTGGACTGTGTGGGAGCACTCCACCCTGTTATCCAGGGCCGTGAAGCAGCTTGTGAAGCTACTGGTGCAGGTCTCACTCTGGGAAAAGAAAGTTGAGGTGATTATTGCAAAACTTGGATGAGCAATGATCTACCCCGCTGAAATTGTTGACCTTGTTTTTGTTTTAGCGAATGTAATCGCTGTGAATACACTTTTTTTGTGCCATTTTGTATTACTTATCTTGATGCAACACAACACCTCTCTCTGAGAAACTTTGAGAGGGTTGGGAGGCTGTAGTGGCTACAATTACTGTTTGCAAACAACTCCTACCTGCTGTCTCCTCCCACCACCGCAGGACGAGACGGAGAGGGAAGCGAGACAGGAGCTCAGGCTGGGGGAGATGCTGCTGGACATGCTGTCTGCCATGGTGGAGTTCTGGTGCCAGCAGCACCTCAAACTCAACCAGAACCTGGTGGAGAAGGGCCTGAAGGACCTGGCAGAACATGTGGCTGTCAGCACTAGCAGCCATGGTGCGCTGATTGGAAACTATCACAGTGTAGAATATAGAAAAGAAAAAAAAGAAAACGGCTTCTAGTTCCCTCTGTATGATATGATGAGGAGATATTGTATGCACATACTGATGTATAATGTCCCCGCCACAGATGTATCCCCGGCCGTTCTGGTGGAGCTGGTTGCCAGGATGCCCTCCAGCAGACTGAGGTTGGCGACGGCAGACGCCGTTTTCAGGAACCTGTGTTGCCGAAACGGACTCGCTGTCGGAGATGAACCCCTGTCACTGAAGAAGATGGTATGCGGGAAAAAAAAGTGTAAAATAAAGAATGATGAATACATCCATGTATAGACACCTTTCTAGCTATTCCTGTTTCAAGCATTTCTTTTCTTTTTTTATTTGTGTTCTATTTAGGAAAAATGCTTATATAATGCTTAAATACATTCATCATAATAATAATAACTATATAATAACTTCTTATTTAGAAGTAGAAGCTTGAATATAAGTAGAAGCTTGAAGTTAATAGAGACTAGTACGTTTAGTTACCTGCTCCAGAGGCAGTGAGATGGCTTGTAGGTCGTTGCATTATTAAGGTGCTGTTGGAACATCTGGCAGTCTCCCTCTCACAGTTGGCATCTCTGTGTCTTTATTAGCCTGAAGAAATGCAGACGAAAGGCACAGTCTAATATATGTGTGTGTGTGTGTGTGTGTGTTTGGTCTCGGTGACAGGTGTCATCCTACCTACCTGCCTTGGAGAGGTTAGTGGAGGGTCCCAGGTGGGCAGACAACAGGGGGCCCTGCCCTGCTACTGAACCCGTTTCTCACAGCTGGACCAGCCCAGAGAAGTATTCTGGGTCAGTACCACGCAGATGTCTGTCACCGCCACCACTGCTCTCCCACTGTACATGGATGTTGCCCACGGCAGACGGTGGGCGTGTGCGCGCGAGATGACGAAGAGCGTCGCTGTCGTCACTGCATATGTGACTCTGTTGATGGAGACAGAGGTGCTTTTATGCGAACTTATTGTGAATCAAGGTTAACTTAGTGTGTGTGTGTGTGTTCCGTTATCATTCATAATACACCCAAAGCCCACACAAAAACAAAGATTTTGTTTCATAAATCATATTCAAGCTGAGTTCTAAAATAAGATACGGAGCACAAAGCAGCATTGTTGAAAATGTATGAACCAGAAAAAAAGAGCCGTATTTCTAAGGCCAGAGTGTTG
>OMKN01065752.1:0-10286 GCA_900302345.1 Melanonus zugmayeri
ATCGAGGATGCGGTGCTGGAGCTCCTGAAGACCAGGCGGATCCTCAAGTGCTCCTACCCCTACGGCTTCTTCCTGGAGCCCAACAGCACCAAGAAGGAGATCTACGAACTCATGCAGGTGGGGGGAACTGACCCGCCACTCTACCTCCTCCTCTGAACCAATGCCGCCGGCCCCCTCTGGTGGTGGGCTGGCGTGGACCAATGGAGAATTGGCAAGAAACGAATCTTTGCCGCCCCACCCACTCCCCTAGTTCTATGCCTGCATGTGCTGGCATGATGGGAGGATATCCATTATGTATCATTTGAAGGCACTTGAGATACAAAGTGCACAACATTTTAAGTGGTTTCACCTTTATTTAAACGTCATCTATGAATTCAGCTAAATTGAGCCGTGATGTTCCATGTGTGCCCTTAAGCCGGGGCCACGCTACACGCTTCTCTCAAAGTGCACATTTAACAACTGACATATGTTTCTTCTGCGCTCACATAACAACTGTAGTCTTTGGGGAACACCGATCTAAAGACGGAGAACACACAAACAGATGGATGCCGTTTTCATGCTACCACCTGTGCTTGCGAGGAGCGTATTCTCCTACGATGTTTTGACACCATAACAAACAAAATGGATGCACAGCTCACCACTGTGCTTATTTGTTCAGCAGTTTGCACAGAAAGAAAAGTGTAAAAGATGCCAAAAAAGAGAGAATATGAAATGTAAACATTGGACGGAAAAGGGAGATGAGTGTCGTGGGCTGTATGTTGCTAATGTTTTTCCTTTGTCGGGAATACACACTTTTCATTGGCTGTTGAAAATTCACCCGCTGATTTGCGTCTTTGACCCGCACACACCAAACGATCATGGAAAGACTCCCCCTGATTAAATCAAACATGATGATTTGATTGAATCTGGACCGTAGAGAATGATTTGTCTTTCATTCACACGCGCATCATGATTACAGGGTCTGCCCAACTGTGACTTCAAATCTTCCTTGATGTGGTGTAGCGTGGCCCTAGCCTTAAGGGTTTTTAAAAGAGACTGTTCTGAAAATTCTGGATAAAAATATCAGGATATAACGTGTTATTAGTAATTGGCTGCGCTTTTCATAATCAAAAACGTGACCATAACTCTTTGGCAAACTCCTCTGAGTATATGAATATGAACCTCCTCCTTAGACGGACCTGGAGATGGTCACAGAGGAGTTGGCTCAGAAGGTGAACCGGCCGTACCTGCGCACGCCGCGCCACAAGATCATCCGCGCCGCCTGCCTGGTGCAGCAGAAGAGACAGGAGTTCTTGGCCTCGGTGGCGCGCGGAGTGGCCCCCAACGACTCCCCCGATGCCCCCAGACGTAGCAGGTAAAACACACACACACACACACACACACACCTGATCTCAAAGCAGGATTGATCAAAATGGAATACTCACTAGGCCTATAACACATTTAAATCAATCACATAAAAAAAAAATCAAGTCAGTTTTTTTTGCTGTATAATATATATACATTAGATTATAATATATATAATATAATATATAATAATATAAAGTATAATATGATTAGCACAAAAAATATATATATAAATGAATAATTATATTAAATTGAAGTGGAACCTCAGCATTCATTGTATTACACCCCAAATGCACGTATATGGGATTTTGTGAGGTCTTGCTTATATTAACGCTGTTCTCTCTCGCTCTCTCTTTATCTCTCTCTCTCTCGTGTTATCTCCGTCTTTCTCTCTCTCTCTTTATCTCCCTCCATCTGTCCCTCTTTCTCTCGCCCACCTCCTCCCTTCAGCTTCGCTGGCGGCACATGGGACTGGGAATATTTAGGCTTTGCATCACCTGAGGTAATGACCACTCAAACGCATCTAAACTGTCGGCCGATATGGTTGCCGTTAATTAAAAATTCCTCGGATAGCGCATATAGTTTGGCGGAAGGAAGGAAGGGGTAAAAAAAACAAAACCCAAAAAACAGGACATCTTTGCATTTCAGAGAGACAGATTTAATTAAGTAAGCCGGGCGTACACTACAAAGACGTGGCTTATCTTCAAAAGAGCCCGGCGTCATTGTAGATTCAGGTGGGAAGCAGTGTCTCCTCTCTCTGTTCTTCTACAGTATTAAAATAACAAAAGGGGGTGTTGCCACTCAACTGCACCTATCTTTGGCTTGCCATCAGAAGCTACGAGACTAAAATACTAATTTAGTTGGGGGAGGTGGGGAAGAAGGCAATTTTCAACTTTACTTTACTGGCGAGAGCCTGTGTCTTGCCTGCAGCAGGTAATGGGAGCAGCAGACCCGTAATCAAAGCCTGATGACTGTGGCTAAGAGCTAAGAGAGGGATGGCTACAGATGGTCCTCTCACCAGGCTCTCTGCAGTACCTGCACATTGCTGCACGCTGGTGTATTTTTAGAAAAGCTCCACCCACGTGAAAACCATTAACAGACCAAGGTTTATAAACCAAGTCGTCCGCGAGTTCCCAGAAATGTAGTACGTGACCCGGGAGCAATTAAAAAAAAAAAAAAAACGAAACAAAAACAAAAAACTATGCAATCTCTTTAATATTATCGCAAGAAGCACAGAATTGTATATATATTTATATTCCGAGAGGTGCGTTTTCTCCGTTGGGAGTGGGAACTGCAGCCATATGTCAACACAGTATAGTCTGAGCACTGTCCCCAAACCATATGGCCCAGTGCCCATGTGCACTTCCGCTACTGGCAGATGAACACTGGGCGGTCGTTTCACCAGTCCAAAATATATTTTGGACGACTGCTGTCACTGCACACACGGTGTTATGGTAAAACCAGCCGATGCTTTATTACGCTAGCGGTAACCGTTTGCTCCGTGTGCTTGAAAGGGCCTGGAATGGGATTGTCGATTAATGTGCATTTAATTATTCTGTGCTGTTATTTTTGCCTTAAAACTGGCACATTCAACACTGTGTATTATTGATGTTGTTATATTATTGTATGGATCTGTTCTGTGTTTGGTTGGAGAGAGACATGAAGTATAATGCCCTTTTTAACAACCCTTTCCCTTTAACCTGCATTGATTTCAGTCTGACTCTGAGAATGTTTCAGTATGTATTTTCCCCCATTTTAGCATTGATTTGTTTTTGCTGTTTAATATGCATGCGTCATCATTGCATCATCTAATGCCTGATGCCTTGAATGCTTGAATCTCAACGTCTCCCCTCGTCACACACAGGCACGCACGCACGCACGCACACACAAGCATACACACACACACACACACACACACACACACTCACTCTCTTACCTACGTACACACACACACACCCTTACCTACACACACAGCTGTCACTCACATAGATGTGAAGGGTATTAAGGGTGAAGTGTATCTTACAATACTCCAATGTGTGTGTGCACACTCTCCGGCTATAGTCAGACTCTAATTAACATTCTTAAAAGAAAAGTTTAATATATTCAAATACAGTCCACGTTGCGTCTTACCAAGCCTCTGCTAAGAGAACATTTTAATTGATTCTACATCATTTAAATTCCCCAGAGTCAAAGTGTGCAAGAATTATGGAATTAGGGGGGCTTGTTCATCATAATAATTAAAGTCCCGGATATGTATGCTGGCTCACTATTTCTCACGCAGCAACACACTGCATACTGGCATTTTAGGCTAATAAGTAACGTAATTTGTGTAGCTATGCACCTGTTGTTTTGACAAAACTTCAGCAAGATATGCATTTTAAATTATTCACATAAGTCCTAATACCTTTTTTCCTCATAACTCTCCCCTGCTCCCTACCCTGATATACTTTCACTCTGAGCAGCCGGTTCACTTTCTGATGAATCATCTTTGCTCTCCATTTTTTAAGATCTCTGTCGACTTAGAAACATCTGAACCGTAATTCTCACGTTACCTAATATCCTAGTCACTTTCTCTGTTTGTGTGTGTTAGAATTCTGAGAGACTCCCTCTGTGTGTGTGTGGGTGTGAGTGTGTGTGTGTGTGAGTGTGTGTGGGTGGGTGTGGATGTGTGTGTGTGTTAAGAGTTCTGAGAGAGTCCCGGTCCACACTGTGGAACTAGTGATTGAAAGACTTGTTCAGTACATCAAAGCCACTGGAAGCAGCTGAGCTCTGGTGCTCTGCTGGAACACACACATGCACACGCGCACATCTACAGGCACGCACACATGCACAGGCACGCACACACCCACACAAATACACGCACCCAAACACGCAGACACACGTATGCGCACACACGCACACACACACACACACACGCGCCATGCATTCTAATGAGGAATCCATTTCATTGATTTACAAATGTTATGTTGGAAATTTGTACCATAACTCCATATCTCACTTTTCAAAGAAAATGTAAGATGTAGTCTACTGTAGCCAACCTGGCTTCATCCCTAACTCTCCCGGACGCAGCATGTGTAACTAATCAACGTAGACATCCGAACGGCGTGACCGCATGATGATGATGATGATGATGCCGGTGGTGGTTTGGGTGGGTCACGGCGGCGTTGTGACGCGTGTGTTTCCGCCCGTCTCCAGGAGTACGCCGAGTTCCAGTACAGGAGGAGACACCGGCAGAGGAGACGAGGCGACATGGGCAGTCTGCGCAGCAACACCCCCGACGCCGACGACCCCAGTGACCTCAGTTCAGGTACCCGGTTCACGTGCGTTCCTCGCGGGGGACAACAGGAATGTTTCCTCCGGTGCGGAAATCGATTCCACGACCGGATAATACTTGACATGTTCCAACGGCTTTTTTTTTCTTCCTCTGTTCAATTGGCCACTGCTATCTAATTACGACCGCGTGCGTTCTTTCACATTCTCTTTGTCCTCCCCCTCCCACAGGTGCCCAGGACGGCCTCGGACACAGGCATCGGCTGGCGGTGAGTGGAGCAATTTTCCCCGGAGGAACCTCCGTAAATAAAACCGTAATTCAGACGTTGCGTACGTAAGGTTGGGGGCCAAGAAAGACCATACCAGGCAAAACATAATTTCATGGGTTATTGCTGTTCTATTTGGAGAGCAGGGGCAAGGAGTACCGCCCTGATTCCTTCTTTTGCACTTTTTGTTTTTATATACATACATAGCGGGTTTCAAGGTGAAGCAGTTCTTCAAAGAGAAAGGCAGAATGCTTATGTGTTTGTTTTTTTTAAAGAGAAGTCGAAAGGTTCACTTGCCGTGGCGATAAAAACAAGTATTTTGGTGAAGGCGCCCGACTGCCTGATGCCCGGGCGGAGTGGAATCGCTGTCCTGTGAACGCCTTGAAGATCATGGCTGTCTGGGGTCCTTCCACTTAACTACATTTCCTCCTGGCAGAGCACCAGCACAGAGAGAGTGTACACACTGCAGAAGCATTGCAGTCTGCAAACCTGGTGACACAGCGTAAATGCAAGAGTATCTCAAGGGTGTCAGTCTTCCTCCGTAGTCCGCTTTCGGCCTCTGTTGGTTTAAAGTTCATAAGATGTGGGGAAAAAAAAAAAACGTCTTCATACGTACAATAAATACAGCGCTGCACAAGTGGCCCATCACACAGAACAGCGTGTTTAAAACCGCAACGCCCACTTCACCATTGTTTTCCTATTGTACACGTGTGCCTGTGCTGAGGTGCTTTTGTGTGATTCTGGTGTTTTTTCAACTTGCATAAAAGTTAAAATAATGTTAATAATAACTTTGGGCGCGGAGCAGCGCCACTCGTCGGCGGAAGTGACGATGGGGAAACGGTTTAAACGGTTTAAATGGCACAATTGCGCACGTGGCCCGAGCGGATCTCATGAAGCACCGCTGTTGCGTTCTGTTGCAACGCGTCTGTGTGACCTGAATGTAAAATAACTCTTCCTGGTGTCATCTGCTGCAGGACCACGGCTCCTTGGACGACGAGGACCCCAACATCCTCTTGGCCATCCAGCTGTCGCTCCAGGACTCCGGGATGACGGGGGGCTGGACCGCCAACCAACAGGCCCTGGCCAATGAGGCCTCCCTGGGCGCCATCGGCACCTCCCTCCCCTCCAGGCTGGAGCAGAGCATCCAGGGCCTGGACATCCTCCCCAGAGCCTCCCTCAGCAGCTCTGAGCTGCTGGAGCTGGCCAGCATCAACATCAGTACCGGCCAGTACTCGGCCCCCACGGTTCCCTCCGGTCACCACCCCCACCACCACCAGCAGCAGCACCACCAGCAGCAGCAGCGGCGCTACAGTGGCTCCATGCCCTTCCCTGTGGCCACCCGTGGTGGAGCTTCGTCCACAGGCCTCTTCTCCCTGTCCAGCGACACGCTGGACTCCACCACAGGCGATAGCCAGGACCCGTCCTTGTCGTCCGCGGCGGCGGCCAACGCTAACCTGTTGGGCAACATCATGGCGTGGTTTCACGACATGAACCCGCACGGCGTGACGCTGGCACCCTCCACTTCCTCCGACACGGATGTAGACGCGCTTCATCACGGAGGAGGAGGAGGGTACCTGGAGGTGAAGAGAACGGCCTCTGCTCCCCTCTCGGATGACGCAAAGCTGCAGGAAGGCGAGGAGCACGTGGGCTGCAGCCCTGTGAGACAGACGGACTTCGAGAGGGTGGCCGCCGCCACCACCACCTCCGCCGTCTTTGAGAGGCCCACCCGGTTGGACTTGAAAGGGCTGGAGGGCGCGTCAGCAGCGCCTTGCGATGTCACCGACGCCGGCAGAGCGAGGACCTGCCATGTGGACACGCCGCAGTGCGACTCTGTGTCCGACCAGCTCGCCAGCAGCACCTCCTCCGAGTGGGAGGAGCAAATCCACATCGTGTGAACGGCAGCCATCGGCTTTGCGAAAGGAAAAAAATCAAATAAAAAATAAGCGAAGAAAAAAGAAGTAAGGAATATGTATCGTTGGCTTTGGTTGGGGACTCGGAGGGAATGTCTACGAGAGTGGGGAATGTGTTGGGTCACTATCGGGTTGAACGTGGGGTTGATGAGTAGTAGTTCTCCTAGCGGTAGTGTAGAGAAGTTAATTGTAGTGGAATTCATGGCTTGCACTCGCCTATTACTAGTCCCATACGTTCCTATAATTGGCATGAAATGGCGCCCTACTAGTACGCAGTCCTATCTGGCTGGTTCTCCTACAGTAAGCACTAACTGAACCAATAGATTGGTGAGGAGTGATCTCACATTGATTGGGTGCTCTTATGAAATGAGTCGCTTCTCTGGAATCTTTATTAGTGTCATGTAAGTATTGTATTGCCTATATATATTTTTTTCTTCCACTGGAGTAAGTCTACTGTAGTTGTTTGGATGAGTTTAACTAAATTTGAGCACAGCGGTATTTTATTATTTGTATAGGTATCTCGTCGTCTATGTAATGCTGTTCACTCCTGTCATTATCAGCCTCTACCGATTTAATGGGTGCCAAACACTGACTAGCAAAAGCACAGTTTGTCATCACCAAGTGGATTATTCAAAGCAAATTGTGCCTCTTTGCATTTTTTTTCCACCCAAAACAAAGAGAAACATGAAATGTGAAGGTCTCAGTTATAGAGCCCTGTCCTTCAGATACATGATTATTATTATTATTATTATTATGAGTGCATCTTTTTTAAGATGGTAAAGGGGGAGGTCTTAGAAGTAACTGAATATATATATATTATCCATGGCGCAATTTAGACTATAAATACAAGTAGGTGGGCTGCTAAGAATGTCACATTGACAGTTTGATTCAATGGAATTATAAGTGTATACTAAATATTTAGTATATGTCCTTTCAAAAGAATCGCTTAATAATGAATTGCAATGTAGCTTATTGTGAACAAAAGAATGTACTGTATGTTCTAGTGAAACCGCTGAATCTGCGGCAATTTTCTGATGGCTAAACTGGCTGAAGATATAAGAAAGCCAGTGATCGTATAGTCAGTCACTTTACGCTCTGTGACTTTGCTAATCAGGCCTTGGTCACTTGTATTTGTCACAGAGTCCTCAGCAACACAATGCTAAGCTAAAGCTGAGCAAATTCCCAGTAACATGGGGGAGCCTTCACCTTCAAAAGCGGTTCTCTACGCAATCTGTCACAGTGCCTTCCTATATCAACACTATTATTACTATTAGTATTGTTGACACTCTTTTTTTAAAGTGCGATTGAGCAGTATTCACAAATGATGTATAAAACGGTGTATAAAATAAGACTCATGTTCACCTTAAAATTGATTTCCCTCACAATGTATATGCCCCAATGAGATCCCTGGTGAGAGTTCTTTCTTTTTTTGTATTAAGTAAATATATAATGTTTATATTTAAGTATATATTATGGGTTGGTTTATGTATCCCCTCTGTTTTTTGTGCAGTGGAGCCTCTTGAGCCCAACTGAAATGGTTGACCTGTGGTTTTTGGACGGTTAAAAAAAAGGCCTGATGCATGAATTCAGAGGTTGACTCAGTGAACGAGAGACTTCATTTGACTACTTTTCCAACCACCAGAAGATGAAGGAACTGAAGACACTTCAAAGTAGCAATTTATCTTGAAGCAAAGAATGTCACGTTTCAGAGAGTATGAAACGGTTTGATAGTTGAAACGGTATAATTTGCCCTTCACCATGTACAGTATGTGTTGGAGTAGAGTGGCGTAAATAGGGTTTGTTATCTGGAAATGAAGTTCCCTCTAATGGAGCGTTTGTTCTCTGCCTCCTCTCTGAGCAGCAGTGAATCTAAATGTGTTGATGGCTTTGAAATGTGTCTTTGAAGTTGTAAAGCGGAGTGCCACGCTGTTAGTCATTAGTAGACGGTGATCCAAATGGTTTTGGAGGGGGTGGGGTTGCAAAAATATTTGCCCCCCTCTCCTCCTATTTCTTCTCTGTATGTTGTGTGTGAAAAGGGCACGACTCCACTTACGGAATCTGTATTTTCCTTTTTATTGCACTTCCGATGTTCAGGTGATATGATTTTAAACTGTCAAAAACTTTTTGTAACACATTAAGATTTTCTATTGTAAAGTAACTAATCCTTGAAATGCTATTTGCACTTTCATAGTTTATACTTGATACATTCCCTCTTTATATGAAAGAAGAAAAAAAACAGTGTGCTGATGCCAATAAAAGGAGTTTTATTGAAGGTAGTGGTTTTTTTTGTTCATAACCATTGAATGCAGAATGATGATGAATATTTGTATTCTCATTACATATTGCATTAAAGTTAGGGTAACTTTTTGTTTTTATGCATTTGTATTATAAATTAATTGAAATGTCATGACACACGTTACATAATGATAATACAAGAGCCCCGAGCAAATTCCCAGTAAAGGGGAGCCTTCACCTTCAAAAGCGGTTCTCTATACGCAATCTGTCAGTGCCTTCCTCTAGCAACACTATTTACTTTACTTATTACTATCAGCATTGTTGACACTCTCGAGGAAAAAGGGCTGTTCTCTGCGTGGGGGGACATCATCTGTTCTGCTCATGAGTCGGACCCTTCGCTAAATTTGTCGCTAGTCTCTTTTGGAAAAAAAAGTCGCCATGGAGGGTTGGAAAGTCGCCAGATCTAGCGACGAAGTCGCCAAGTTGGCAACACTGCGCCAGCGCACGTGTGGCTTTTTTCCCCGTTCTCACATTCGACGTCACGACGTCATGAACTTCAACGTGCGTCATAGCATCGCGCCGGAAACCTTTTTTACCAGTGGAATAGATAATGCAGGAGTTCGATCCTTACTCTTTCGACCCCGAGTCTAATCCAGAACCAGCGGCAGAAGAGCAACCCGTCCACCCGGACGACCTCCGCTACAGACTGGAGCAGGACGTGTCACAGCGGTAAGGTGTTATATTGTAGTTATATGTTATGTCATATGTCACGTTATAACCAGGGCTGACACCTTTCCAGAAAACCTACCGCCTACGGTCTCTACCGCGGACTGTATTCGCTGATGCGTGCGTGTGTGTGTGTGACCAACACAACATTGGACACAGTCAACATATAAACTGTTCTTTCCTGTAGGCCAGGCCTACGTGTTATGATGAAATGAGATGAATTGATATGAATAACATCTTTATTTAACTATTGAATTGTAAAAAGAAAATCAATCACAGTAGAATAAAGACTGATTTACGGAAGAGGATTAGGGCCACAGGAAGAGAAAAAAATAATTACAGGAAGGAGATTTTTTTTAATTTTCCATTTCGAGATTAAAGTCGAAATGTCGAGAATAAAGTCGAAATTTCGTGAATAAAGTCAAAATTTAAATCAGAAGAGGAAGTTGTATTTTTTCCTTTCATTTCGAGAATAAAGTCGAAATTTCGTGAATAAAGTCGAAATGTTGAGAATAAAGTAGAAATGTTGAGATTA
>OMKN01065758.1:0-19986 GCA_900302345.1 Melanonus zugmayeri
CCAAACCTTTACACACAATACACTCTAATACACATTTTTTGTGTGGAATAATCGACCGTGCCTTCTGACACATACGACAAATGACGGTGGCGCTGATGTGCTTGCGTCACGTCTTTGGTTTCCTCACCCGGGAATCGCCGATGGTGATGTTCTGCAGCGCTCCCAGGGCCGCCTCCCGGGTCACCGAGGTGCTGCTGTTGTTCTGGAGCACGCCCTTGTACAGCGCCACCACCTGGGGGTGCCACAGCCACTCGGCCCCGCGCGGCTTCACCGACACCTCCGAGAACATGGAGGTCATCTCCGGGTCGCGCTGCTCGGCGATTGGCCCCACGGTGACGAGGGCGGACGGGCGTGGACGGATACCGAGAAGAAAGGGGAAGAGAAAAGAAGAAGGAGAAAGTAGTGACTTTTCTTTCATTTTTGTCATTATTTTCTCATTTTGAGGCTTTTTTCTCTTCGCCAAAGCATGACCAGAGGGAACCTTTACTCACGAGTGAACGAAAACAAATAAATTCTCCATGCCTCCCCGTGATAAAGCCAGCGTGAGCACACATGCATCAGGAGGGGTATTGGCTTGATTGGCTGCCGGAGAGCTGAAAGCCGATCCAGTTTCCTACCCTGTAAACCGAGCCTCCCTGTGGAGCGGAGGCACCGCTTGTGTTTCTTCAGCCTCAGTGATACCTACTTACTCTCACTCATGCTTATGAACACGCCAACGCGTTCAAGTTAAAGGTCTACAAAGTATTAGAGTACACAAAACACAGCCGCTAACCAAATAACTCAATATATATTTTCAATCTCTCCCTATTAAAGGAGTATGAAGTTTAATACTATATCATGTTAGCATAAGTGCTAACCATTTTCACAAAGATATCGTCGTAGGACAAACACAGGTGTCACTCATAACACTAATGATGGGTGTCCTACCAGGGCAGCGCGGGGTAGGACACCCATCATTAGTGCTATGAGTGACACCTGTGTTTATCCTGTGATGCTGCCTCTGTGAAAAGGCTCTAATGTTACTTTCTTCATTCCATCATTTTCCATCTCGTCCTTTAACTTGTTCCTAACTTGGACTTTTTCATGAGCTATCATCTACTGCCTTACCTCCTTTAATTTCTTGCTCTGTAGGGGGAAGCAGCCGATGGCTTGGTTCTCCTGGGCCGCCCTGGCCCTGGACGGACCCTCCAGCCGCTGGCGGGTGGCGTGGGGGAGCTCGGAGTAGAGCTGGTAGGACAGGTTCCTCAGGGTGCACAGGGTGTTCTCCACCCCCTGCAGGAGGACAGGTGGAGAGAGGAGGAATTGGAGGGTTAAGCACGTGCAGAGAGAAGAGACAAGGATGCGAAGCGAAGAACATTAAGAACTAAATACTTGCGTATCTCAACTCAAAGTACGTTTTTCTGAAGTACTCAAACTGAACCCCAGAACTCAGTGGCATCCTTAGTGACTTAGTGACTTCTGGTCCGGTACGGTTGGTTAAGGGCAAGGGTTTGGGGGAGTCATAAATATACAGCCTGTAAATCCCTCTGAGACTCACTGTGATTAAGGGCTAGACTTGACTTGACCCAGTGGGGGGAGAGCTGTTACCTTGTCATTGGCGATGTCTTCCTGCAGGGCGCTCTTCACGTAGGCCACCAGGGAATCAACAAGACCCCGCACTTCTCTCATCTTCTGCCTCGTCCTTTCATTCACCGAGCTCAGGTTTCTAAACATACAATTGGACACGGACACATGCGTGACGACGCCGGCTATGTATCTGAGCTCATGTTTTTGGTTTCCATGTCACCTAATGCACTGTCAGTGTAAAAACAATCATTTGCTCTGTGCTTTGATTTAGCATTTAACAAAGGACAGTGTGTTTTTATGCGTCAATAATCCAACCAAATTCAATACAAATAAAGTATTTAGACACGCAAACACTTCATCTTGGTAAACACTAACACTCCCTATAATCTGCAAGTGACGCATGGACAAGCCTTGATAGTAGCAATAGAGCATCAACACACAGAAAGAGACTCCACCTATCCCTGGAGCGGATGGAGCAGAGGTTGGCTCCATATGTATTGGTAATATCTAGACATCACAGGGGCAGGGTACAGGGGCGGGGTACCTGAGGCAGCCCGTGGTGTTGTAGAAGATGTCTTTCTCGGAGGGGCTGAGGAAGATGGTGCCCGAGTCCTGGCCACAGCACAGAGGAACCAGCACCCGCTCCGTCAGCTCGGGTAGGGCCTCTTTAGACAGCTTCTCCTTCAGGTTGTCCCTGGACGACAGGTTCCACAGGATACCTAGGGAAGACACGGGGAGCGTCCCGTAAGTTACACCGTAGCTTCCTTTTCAGAGAGAGAGAGGAGAGGAGGACAGGAGTATGCCCTCTAAAGCAGCGCTGCGTTTCATTAAAATAGTGATCTTTGCTCTGTTGACTCAGCGAAGCTCACAGTCTCTCAAAACAACTCCAAACCCCAGTGTGACCTTCTTCTTCATTAAATCCAAGCGTTGCACATACAGCGCTCTTCATTGCTCCAACCCTCACCCCCACATCTCACGGTTATGCTTCATGTGATGACGTCGCCACGCGTGACCGCACCTGTGACGTTCTTGCGCAGCTCCTCGTCGGGTTCCTTCAGCGCGTCCACAAGCTTGGCCACGCCCCCGGCGGCGATGAGCGCCGCCTTGTTGTCGGCGTTCTCGTAGATGAGATTGCGGGCGGCGCCCGTGGCAAATCTTTGCACTTCCTGGTTCTCGCTGGAAAACAGCTGGACCAGAGCTGGAATGCCGCTCAAAGTGCGCACCTGTTCGCCAGGAAAGATAAGGTGAGAAGGGAGGTGAGAAGGGAGGTGAGAAGGGTGAGCTGCAAAGTGAAGAAAATAACCATCAGTCAGAAGACCAGGTGACATTTTGGACTCTCTGGCTTACCATGTTCTTGGCGTCGTTGCTATGGTAACACTGGTGCTGAATGTAGGCTGCTCCCAGCACCTGTATGGCTGAGTCGCACTCCAAGAGATATCTGACAGCTGTAGTGATGTCCAGACCCTGCATTCTGCTTACACACACACACACACACACAGTTTAACTCAAGTATTACCATACATCATTAGCAAGCCAAGCTAATGGCTAATGGCGCTATGTGTCTCACCCTCCCAGCTTGTCGATGCTGTGGTTGGAGGCCCGGTCCATCACGTCCACCCCCTTCCCCACGCTCCGGACACTGTGCACGGAGGTGGCGCGGTACAGGGGCTCCTGGTACTGGGTGGCCCCCACCAGGCAAGGCGTTTGCGACGCATACTGCTGCACCTGCCCCCCCGACCACCGGCCAGACAGGGTGCCCACCCTGCTGCCTGACCCCGCCCAGCCCTCCTGCGCCCAGCTCGGGCTCAACAGTTGGATCTGCTGGTGCTGCTGGTGCTGGTGCTGCTGCTGGTGCTGGTGGTGCTGCTGGTGCTGCTGCTGGCGGTTGGTGATCCGGCTGATGGTGCGGTGGGAGGGGCCTTTGTAGGTCTGCTGAAACGCTAGCTCCTCCTGCCAGTTGGCTCCGCCCCCCTCGCGGGCCAGAGTTCCGCTGAGGCTGCGGCGCATGTTCCCCCCCACCCCGGCCTGAGGGTGGTGGAGGGTGGAGACGCCGCAGTCCCGGGGCGGCATCCCGACCGCCATCTGGAGCTCCTCCATGTCCTCCTGACACAGGGACTTGGAGCGGCGGTTGCGGGACCGAGGGCCCGGCGCGGTCTGGTAGCTGCGGCTGTGGACCGTGGCGCTGCCCTGGCTGATCCTGAAGCTGTGGCTCGAGTCGGCCTCCGCCGCCGAGCGGGATGAGAAGGTTCCCGGCTGGAGTGTTGGAACCTGCGGTGGGGCGGGAAGGGGGAATGTTAGGAAACAGAGCACATAATCAATGAGCCATATGCACTCTGTGTACTTTATGAATCCCAGGTGGGACAGCTGGGAATTAACAGGATAAAAGGTATATATTGTACGATTAAAACAAAACATGGATGAGCACTCCTCCACCCATAAATTGAAAAAAACATACTTCTTAAACCTCTGAACTGAATTTGTTGTAAAATCATATTATATGATGTTGCATATAGCTAATTCAACGCAATAATGTTGACCATCACAGACTCAGATTTTCCACAGTGTTTCCTGCCCAGTCACCTATTGTTATAAATGACATAGACGAATTGACCAACCAGATGGCAAAACAACATGAACACAGAAGCGACTAAGCTCTAAAACAGGTGTTGGTAAAATGAACAGTTTAACTGAGATATGTCTTCCAATGAAGAGAGAAAGAGCCATTCTAGGGTACAATAACAAGCTCAACATAAAAATATCAGTACAACCAAAGCAGAAGTTATGTGGGATTGAACAGAATCAAACTAAATGTTCCTGAGTTTTGAATTGTATCTGATTGTGTGTCCAATTTGTACAGTAGTCAGAGTAATATATTGATCTTCATAACTAACACGCTCCTCTTGGCCAAGACGGCGTGAGCAGCTTGACTCCCTCCTGACTGGAGACGGTGAGGCTGTGTTCTGACCCCTGTCTCCCACTCCTCCAGGGGAACGTCGTCACGGACTAAACTGAGCCGCGTTGAGCCCTTGTGAAATTCTGCGCGGATGTGTCAGGCGAGACGTGTGGGTCAGGGGCTTCAGAAAGGCCAGCGGTGGGCGGACCGGTTCTGAGCGGACCGGGTCTGGGCTGACTGTTGTGTGTCACTACTCTGTCACCTTCTCTCTGCTGCATGTGGATGGCTCGCAGCTGGACAGCTAGGTGTAAGATGCATTGAAAATGACTCAACTAGAAAGATATCGCACTAATCACATCTAAATGATATTGCATTTGATGACAATGCAGAAAATGCAACGGGATCTGACTGTGATATTTGTCTTATATGATATTACCAGCAATTATAATTGCTCATAAATAACATTCAATTATTACACGGCATTGAACCCCTCCTTGGGCAGTATGAGAAGATAAAATGTTCTGTGCTTAACCAGTAGTCTTGGCTTAGGGTGGGGTGGGCCACCCAAAACAATAGTTTTACAAAACACAGGAAGTCTTTCAACTGGGTGTCATACAGACATACAGCTGGATATGTGGGCCCAGATGGAAATATTCCAGAGGAACCACAGAGCTACTGCTCTTTAGTGGCTTCCAAGTGTATTATGTGTGTTTGTGTGTTTGTCTGAATAATGAATGAACCCCACACAGAGAAAGAAATCCATTTGTGCACTAGATTTAAAGACGTTCTGCATTACCAGAAAAATGTGATACAGGCATTGCTGTGATATAAAATAATATATATATATATATATATTTATATATATATATATATATATATATAAGATCACATGACCAGAGACAGACTTCTAACCCTAACCCTGGGGAAGAAGGGGTTAGGGTTAGGGTTAGGGTTAGAGTAGACTGAGCGGAGGACTCACAGCGAGGACGCGGCTGGGCGTGTGCGTCATGGATCTGGAGCTGAAGCCATGGTTAGCGACGTAGCTCCTCACCGGCGGGGTGTTGTAATCTGTCATGCGAGAGGAAGGAAAATGTCTGTTAAGATATTTTGATTTCAAATAATGTGTGGTTGACATCTTGACAACGTGACAACATTTTCAACTCATAGCAACATGGGTGGAGGTGTGTGACGCTTCATAACTTTCATACTTAATGTCATAGTGTAGTCCTACTTACAAATATTATTTTCTATCTGATTAGTGCATTTCAAATCAACTGACAATTTGCCAATTTCAGTGATTTCCAGAATGTCACTTACATTTGAATACAAAACACTACACTATACATTTCCAGCCAGGATTATGAATCAAGGAATTGGGTGTGGTGACGAAGGCAAATAGGTATGCTTTTTGCAATTGTTGTTCAACCACCCTCATCATCATCATTGTCCTTCCGTTAATTGTTGAAGGGGTGGAGGGAAGCGAGTCCTAGACCCCCCATACAGAGGGGCCTGAAGATGAAGCATTCGGGCTGGAGTCCAGCCACACTAGGGGAAAGGTTCTGGTTATCAGTATGTAGGAACATAGACGTTTGGGGGGAGGGAAGTGAAGAGTGTGTGAGTGTGTGTGTGTGTGTGCGTGCGTGTGTGCATGTGTGTACGGGCGTGCATGTGCATGTGTGTGTGTGTGTGTGTGTGTGTGTATATATCATCCAGTAGTGCAGCAGAGGCTAAGGGAGGGAGGGAAAAGGGAGGGAGGGGAGCCAGGCTGCATGCCTGAGCTCTGACACTCTGCAGAACAACCAGCAGGTCACGGGATCAAGGGAGGGTCCGTCTAAACACAAACACACACACACACCCACACATACGCACGCACACACACACACACACACAACTAATCGATAAGAAATATACTGTATAATTGATTGAAACCTTTATTTAAGCAGGGAGACAAACTGAGACCTAGGACCTGGGACAATCACACACCATGCAGAATGCTTATTTCACACAATTACATATGAAGTTCCCAAGAGTGTTCTTCAAAATCTCTTTAAAGGTTCCAAGAGGAACCAGCATGGATAATTTGGTGCTGATTTACCCCAGTCAGTTCTAGTTCTAGGGATGGACAACGTGATCGACAGTGAAGACTGCAGTGATCTCGTGGGATAACGAGAGCAGCTAAGAGGAGTCTAGATAGATAAGGTGGACGTTTAGCTAGAGCTCTATGGACAAACAGAACGCCATGCTGCTTCCTCCGGGGATCAATGGAGGACCAACCCACTGACTGATATAATGTGCAGTGATGGTTCTAAACCCATCAGCAGTGATAAAACGTAATGCACTATGATGAATAGCATCAAGGGATTTTAAAATGATTGAGGCATGCATATACAGAATGTCTCCATAGTCCAAAATTGGCAATATTAGTGGCCTGCACAATCTTTTTTCTACTGTCCAAGGAGAAACATCACTTGTTTCTGTAAAGGAAGACAATTTTTGGTTGAAGCTTCTTTTTTAAATTTGCAAGGTGAGACCGGAAGGACAGGTCACAGTCTTGTGACCTTCAATGCAGGTACATAACATTAAACAGAATTTAGCATTGATCTCTCTTTCCCTCTCTCTCTCTCTCTCTCTCTCTCTCTCTCTCTCTCTCTGTTTTCCCATGGCAGCAAACCATGTGCGGCTTCAACCTCCTCCGAGCCAACGGACACTCGTACGCGTGCGACGTCAAAGGCTTCAGCTTCGTGAAGAAGTCTATGAAATACTAGGACGTGCCAAAATCCTTGGGAAACAGGTGTTCTCTCTCTGTGTTAACTCTCTGTGTTATAACTCTCTGCTATGTTCTCCCTCTCCCTGTGTACGCTGGCTCGGCTACACTCGACCCTTGACCCTTGGCCCGTGGAAGCCCGTGGTCTGTTTGCTGACGTCCTGCTTGTTCAGGAACGTCGTGATGCGGGAAATGGCTCCTCAGTTCCACTTCAGATGTGCATAGCCACGCCCCTTCTCGGGAGAACCTTCGAGATTGCGTTAGGTGTCACTTAACATGGGAGTCTATGGGACTGTTAGGCAGCACTCTGTCCTAATTCAATAAAATGGATGAGAGAGGACAAAAATGCCTACATTTTGGTGTATATATTGTGCCCATAGAGCGGAAGGTGTGGGAGTAAGACGATGGAAGATACCATCTATTCTTCAGTGTCAGATGTCACTTAACATGGGAGTCTATGGAGCTGAATGTTCACAGCTAGAGTGAGTGATGTCATCAAGCAGTGTAAAATGTTATCAAAATTTTTTTTTAAATCTTCCAAACATTATCATCTTACTCCCACACCTTCCACTCTACAGGCACAATTTATACACCAAAATGTAGGCATTTTTGTCCTCTCTCATCCAATCTTATTATGTTGTTCAATGTTCCATTGAAATAGGACTCACGGTTTTTGAATAAATCGCCTATAGGGGTGGGTTTGATCACATTTTGTGATGTTTTTTACAATTTCCCATTCATTTGAATGGGCCAAAAAAAGTCACCTCTCTTCATTTCAAGTATGAGCTGTAGGCTCCAGTGGAGAACATGCATTCCTGCGTAATTCCTTTGTCTGGGCAATTAATGGGAAGCTTGGCTTATTTGAAATTTGGAAAGGCCGTTCCTACTTGGTCTCATTGCGTCCCTCGGCCTGTCCACCAAACCTCTCTCACACCTTGCTCTACCGACATGAATGCACACCAGGAGACACTGCTTTGAGCTTCATTCTATAGATGGCTGAGCATCAGATAACTGCTAAAAACAACCACACATTTATGTCTAATTGTAATACATGTCCACAGCTCATTAGAAGAATAAAAATTCATTATTTGTATTATTCATTGTGACTCAGGGAAGAAAAAATATCCTTGCTACACCCATGTATGGCTGTAGCAGTTCTCCCTGCTACAGTCACCTGAGAGACTTTGTAGGGCTCCTCCGATGACAGCAGATGTGCCTCTGAATGAGCATTATTCTGTATGGGACTTTTACTAGCATATTTTTACTAGCTATTTACTAGCATTCAGGACCAGTTTAAGACCGGCCAATACTCGTTGTATGGTATTGAATGCATTCTGTAAATATGAGAGAGCTTGACTAATCGTGGGCGCAGAGGAGTAAAGCACTGTATCATCGGCATAGAAATTGACCTTGCAGTTCTCTAACTTAGTGGCAATGTCATTTATATAAATGGTAAACAGCAAAGGGCCCAAAATAGACCCCTGGGGGACTCCTTTGTTGACCACTAAGAGGGGAGACTTCACCTGATCGCTCATAATGAGTTCTGTTTGTTAGGTAGTCGTGGAACCAGCTGCAAGCAATGCCATCTAAACCAATGGAGGACTCACACAGTGTGTGAACAAAGTTTAATTGAGAGCGAGTGTGAAATGTTTGGAGGACGACACACCACCCAGCACAGGAACATGACAGACAACCCATGAGTAAAACATTTGCTGGTACATTTGGCAAGTAAGCCGACTGACTGATTCAATTACAGAAAACATGAAATACTTAACTAAAGAACACTATACTTAAACTTATGGAAATTATATTTCCAAAATAGGCTAAACAACTTCAGAGCTCACAATAATCCCCCCCACCAAAATGGTACAGTCCCCGAGGACACCCGTACAAATGCGCAATGGTATCAGTACCAGCACCGATATATGTTACATAGTAATGTTCCATACATGTATGTATGATACATGTTACATATGGACCAGTTGGGGTGAATCGTTACATCCCTGATGTGTCGATACTAACAGCGAATCATTGTGGAGAGGGGCCGGGGTGGGCGTGTCTCACAGGGACACGCCCTCTACATTCTACTCCCTTCTAAAGAAATAAATAAATACATCGTGTGTCTCAACACTGCTCTCCCTTCCAGGAATAGAAGTCTGCATACAGGACCGACCCTATGTCAAAAACCATAGCAAAGGCACTTCTTTCTTCTTCTATATTTCTCATGAAAAAGACTGTAACCCAACACTGCCTTATCACCGGAGCAGCTCTCCAACGTAACCAGATGTCTGCTGCTGCTGCTCTCACTGGATTTATAGTTCACTATCCTGACCCTCATAAGTTCTACTCTCTCTCTCTCTCTCTCTCTCTCTCTCTCTAGCTCTCTCTGTCTGTCTCTCTCTTACACACACCCACACACACACACACACACACACACACCCACATTCTTTTGCACTAATAGCATTAACACCGATTCTAAATCCACAAAGCAGGGCTTCATGTTAACTGGCTAAAAATTGCTTGTAGAAAATAGCGCAATCTCATGCTTTTAAGCATAAAGTCACCTATAAATCATGATAAATCCACATCTTAACTAAGAATAGGTTCATTGTCACTGCTTGACCTGCTCTGGCTTATGACGTGCAAAGAGCTGCGCTTTGATGTCAGTCCAGCGCCAGCCCGTTATTAAACGCTTTACTCCAGTTCATCCACTTCCACCATTTGTAGACGAGAGTAGGCCTACAACACAATGAAGTTCAGTGAACATTCTGATAAGACTACGAATCTATTGATTTTCCCAGTGTCCACAAACCCACACTGAATCCCTTCTTTGTTCTACTGGGGTTTTCTTTCACTGTTTATCCGTATCCTCCGGACAAGGAGTGTATGTACATATATTTGCATCATATGGATCCGTTTATCTAAGTGTCCAGGGATGCAAATAGCAAACACACCCCAATGCACAAAAGCCATATCCAGCCAAACAGTGGTATTCTCAAAATGAAGCGTTGGAAATTTCAAGTGTGTATGGTTTTAATTAAATCCACTCCCGATGTTTATGACTATAATTAAGCACTTTGACTCTGCTGATGTTTGTCTCTCTCTCTGTCTCTGTCGCTATCTCTCTCTGCATAACAGTAAGCATCCTAAGTGGCTTCTGGCATGTAATAAGCCTTTGGCATCCATCACGCGCAGCCATCATGTGGATTCAAACAACCACTCCAGCCTCCCTCAGTCACATCTTTTATCTCCACAAATTCCTGATTCCTCCAGAACGTAAAGCGTTTCTCTCCCACAAGCTAGAACTCTCTGGGCCACCGCCCTCAAGACCCAATGCAAATTACAATCTCCTCTTCTTCTTTTTGTAAACCCCGAGACCCAATTTAACCTCTTTTACGAGAACACGTCCTCTAAATCACTCCTTGGTACTCCGTCGACATGGCAATGCGTATTAAAACTGCTGGTGAGAGGAGAGCCGTACCTTGGTCCAGATGCACCCGGCTGCATTCACCCAGAACCCTCCTGGTGTTGTACGACCTGTGCATGGTAGCACCGCCGCAGAGCCGCTACGTCTCGCTAGCCGCTAAGAAGTAGTCTAAGACTAAAAGATGAATGATTCTTCCATTCTACTCCTCCCCTGATTTCACTGAAAAGTGATGTTGAAATACACTGCTAATACGCGGTAAGCGATAAGACGTCCCTACTCTCCTGACTAAGAGCTGAGTCAGGCTTGTAGTTTGGGGAACTTTCTCAAAGGGGATGAACAGGAAATCAACCTGGGATGAAAACTCAACTGAACAGGCAATCAACCTGGGATGAAAACTCAACTGAACACACAAGTGTTATCGTTTCTTTACTGTATGTTATGTCCTCTGCCCGTGGTCACCATTGTTGCTTTATACAATATATGTGAACTGAATTTGTACTACTACTACTACTACTACTTCTACTACTACCACAAGTTACTCCATGTTGTGACAAGATTTAAAAAACATATTTGGGAAGAACATATCTAGATAAAGGTCTTACACTCAGAGCCCAGGGACTTAAATCGATATGAAAAGTGAATTTTTGTCTCATCTATTCGGTCTACTTTTTACAGCCCTATTCAATATTGTATAGTGTTATAGTGTTTTTTAGAGGGCCTTACATAATACTGCACAATACTTCAATATTATTGTTCACATATTTCAGAAATGTTTTATAGTTGGATCTATTTTGTGTGTTTCTCTAATATTACCTCACTAATTTCTCACAAACACATTTGTTAGTTAACAATGCAGATTATACAGAAACGTGGAAACAAAGCATTTTAAAAACACAGACCCTGAGGCCTGTTTGCATTGGAAGCACCAGAGGGCCCAGAGCTCAAGGCCTAAAAGTCTAAAATAGATCACTGATAATCTGCTGTTTCTATGTAATTGGAAAGGAATTCACCACATGATATAAAAGGATTAGCAAGCCAATGAGCTTCAAGTGTTAAGATCAGGCAGGTTTCACTTATCACTGCAACGCCTTTCTTTTGGCCATAAATCATTGAAATTCTTAGCTACGCTGCATTTATTGCTGTAAGGTTAACCCAATGATGAGAAAACAGCCATAACAACTAAATATGTTTGACACAAAACATTGAAATAAAAAAATTTAAAACAGCAAGAAGCTTTGTTTTAAACGATGGATAGAGTTGGCACTACAAGAAAAAACTACATGTATATTAGACACAGTCAACAGTCAACAAATGTGTGATTGTTCCCAGCGGACATTTTCCCTGTTGCTTCTCTGCCCGCAGCTCCAGCCGCCATTAAAACTGAAAGGGATTGCTGTGAACACCCCCCTGGTTGCTAGGCAGAACTGTTTTATTACAATGCCCACCGGTCCCATGCAACTTGATAAATGACATTGGGCGTCTGCATTTGTTAAATCCACCATCAGTACGATTGTATTTGAAAGACGCTTGTTGTTTTCCCTTTTACTTTTGGAATAACTTTACATTCACTTTAGTTGCAGCAAGGAAAATACTATGGTGGCTTATTTGTCCCTGCCATGGTTAATCTCTTCCTGATGGTAACATGTAAACTATCACAGCAAACATGTTGATGTCCAACATACCAACCACATTGCTACCACACTATAAATGCTTTAATCTCATGTTCTAATATCATCATCATCAACAACACCATCAAAAATAAATCCAGATAGAGTGGGATCAAGAACTTTTAACTAGGATCAATTGCTCTTAATGACTTTCTTTTAGTTCATTGTCAGTAGTTCATTGTCAGGTCTGCCCAGGAATATACACCATAATATATATATATACTGTATATACATATATTATATATATATATATAGAATATACACTGTAAGTTGACACTATCCCACGAGCTGCTACATTTGTGGGAGAAAAAGCAAAATATTCAGCTATCACTACGTTTTTCGTTTTTTACATAACTCCATGGAAACCCGATAGCAGGACTACATGTCAAAATGATAGAGCACAGCAGGAGTGTGGGCGGTGGAAGTTCTCCCCTTTCTCTGCTCTCTGCCAAGGACAACAGAGATGAAGGGTCATCCAACTTTGGATGAAACAAGCCAAAGGAAATGTGATGAGCAAACTGTCAGCCTGTGGACTCGCGCGCGACCCTAACCCTAACCCTAACCCTAACACACCTACAAACACCAACATGGGGCTATGGTGTGCCACGCCTGCGGGGGGGTGGTTTGCTGTTGTCGGGTGATGTTTGGGCAGTCTGCAGCAGACGCTCGGTAACTGACAGCTTCAGCCAACGTTCTGTAGTTGGGTGTTCAGGTATTTGTCGTGTGCAAGCACCTCTAAACAAGCAATATTTAATATTCAACTCAGCAGGTCTATTGACTGAATGACTGAATATCTAGCCTCATATCACCATATGAATACTGAATAGACAGTATATGTAACCAGAGATAGGACATATAATGTGGAACTAATGTGATGGAGCCTCTTGGGCCGGGACACAATAGGAAGGACGTGAACTTCAAAACTTCCCCTCATCACTTCCTTTCTCATACCGCTGGACATCCACAACAAAAACACCATTTCTAAATGTTATTTGCTTTTACTTTGTGGTCTAACTTTGTGGTCTAACTTTTAAAACCCAGTACAATGAATGAATGAATTATAGACATACCATCTTTCTCATTGTTAATATATGAATGATATTGTTGAAGATTTGGTTATACACTAATGGACAAATAGAGGGACGGATAGTTTTTGGTTTGGCGGCCGTGTGACTTAGTTGTTTTCAGAGTCTTTTTGGGGACTGGAGTGTTCCTCACCATAGACTATAAAGAATTCTTGCAGTGAATAATTTTGCAATGCGGTAACAAAAGACCCTTAAGTAGAGGAGACAATTCTCTAAAAATGACTCAAGACTGGAGTCTGCCCTCCTCTCAGACTGAGGGAGGGAATACAGAGGAGGAATGCAGAAGAATAACACGATTCAGTTCAAATGTTCATTAGAAAACGTTCCTTTTGGGCCATCATCACAACTCTAATGTGACCTTAAACAGGTTCTATCCCAAAGAAACCCAGATCAATGTGGGTGTGCAGTGTTTTACTTGATTTGACATTAGAAACATGTATCATCATCTATACATATTAGTATATAGCCTATATATTAATATATATCATTAATTAATATATATACATGTATATTAATGTAGCCTATAACCTACTAATATGTCTATTCATTATTGTCGTGGAAAATATGAACTACACACCACATGAAACATGTAAGCTTCTATACCACACGTTAATTAAACCTCTAAGCCTCCCTTCCTCTCTCTAATTGAAAGTGTTTTTCATCAATTCTATTCAATCAATCAATCAATTTATGAATTGACTATTGATTATTGATTATTACATGTCATTGCTGTTTTGCTCATCCGCTCACCTGTGGAGCCGCACACCACCGGGACGCCGTTCAGCCCCGGGTTGGAGGAGAACTTCTTCTCAGCCAGACGCAGGCGGACCTGCTCCTGCACCCTGCGGGCCCGGGACGGCCCCTCCGCGGACAGCTGCAGGTCGGACGGGACGCCGTACGTGGTGCTGCGGGAGAAGCTGGGCTGCAAGGCGGACAGAAGGCAGCCGTCCACCGCCGCGACAGCAACGCTCATGGTGGCTCACGGTTAAAAAAAAAAGCCCGAATCACCCGCAGAAAAGTTTGGACCGGGAGTCTGTCCTGACGATGCGGAGATGAACGCGTTTAAATAGACGACAGCGAAACAAGCGTCGATCGTTCGCTTTGGAAACAAAGAAAAAGTGATCAGAAAGGACCGGGGAAACGTTTCCAACACCGCTACGGTTGTCGGTTCGATGCCACTGGCTCGGCAGTAAAAGGAGACCGGACCTCTAGGAGGAGGAGGCGGACCTTCCAGTCGCTCAACCCCGTTCACCTGCTGCTGCCCCACGTCCCGGAGGAGGGTGACGACCAGATGACCAGGGGGCGGTTATGCAACGCGAGGATGGTGTTGGTCAACTACTTACTCGGAATATTGTGTGTGATTGTAAATGACAGAGACAGACATGTCTCATTAACATACGCGTGTTTTGACGCACAGGGTGAAACACACCCGAGATGAACACATGGAGCCAGATGTATCACCTTGGAAAAGGGTTAGGTTAGGATTAGGGTTAGGGTTAGGGTTAGTAGGCCTATAATAGATTGAGATGAGCACATGGAGCCAGATGTGTCACCTGGGAAAGGTGAAAGGTTAGGGTTAGTAGGCCTATAATAGATTGAGATGAGCACATGGAGCCAGATGTGTCACCTGGGAAAGGTGAAAGGTTAGTAGGCCTATAGATTGGCCAATTGATAGACTTCCTATCCGTGTTCATGGCTTACATTAGGCTTACATCATTGCACCAACAGTGAAACTAAGAAAAATTGCTTTTTTTACTGTACAGCCAATTGTGTTGTAAGTAGAGAAGTGGAAATACCATTAATACACAATGATTCTATTCTCTTTGTTATTCTAATTGCGACTTTGGGTCATTGAAAAGCGCTATACAAATAAAATGAATTATTATTATTATTATTATTATTATTATTCAATGAGGAATTTGATCCGTAAAAGGGTCAAATATATATCTTGGTTTTTTCCAACATTAAGAAACATTTTTTCATTTCTTACTACATTCTATTTGTTTTTATTTAATTTAGATGTCTATATGTTTTAAAAGTGTAGATTATGAGATTAAAAGGTGGTGATTAAAAGTATTATATCGTTGGGATATCCACTTCAATTAAGTTAAACCAAAATCACGTATCAATCTCATCTTTATCATCTTGTACAAACAGTTTAATCTCCATCACTTCAATGGTGACTTGCATAGAAAACCAAGGCAGAGGATGTGCTGATGGGGAAATATACTGCAGTCTGCCTTGGTTTTTAGTCCAATTTTGTAGTTACTGCAATTTGTACACCTTTTATCTCAAAAACAGAGCAAGATTGAACCAAGATACTTTGTCACAACATAAACCATAAACCCACAAGTTCATTTTGAGTCATAACTCAATTTTGCCAAAAATGTTAGTTACTACGGTTTGCTTTTGTAGGACAGTATAGGCCTATATCATTTGTGTGTATTATTCCATATCTTTACTACTCACACACTCTTCATCAGAAAGTCTGCATTATCCCACAATCAACAATATACCAATGAAACAATACATTCATCAACCCTTCAACCTGTCAATAGTTTCTGGATCAAACCACAAGAATCTTTGTTTAGCTGTGGCTCATCAATGTGATGAATTTATGAAGACAACTCCCATTCGTGCTTCCAGTAATAGATCATGACCCTTCACACTGCTGCAATAAATACGTAACTGAATGCCATTGCTCTTTCACTCCCATGGTTTACACATCTTTGTTTGTGTTAGTCAAAAGATTCTTATTAATATTAATCATTTTCCCATGTATCTCTCCTCAAGACGTTATCTTGTAGTTCAGAGGTATTTTGCACTAAACTGTGCACTAAATTTTGTGATCTCTATATACTATAGCTAAAATAGTTCTGTTTTTAAAACTGAATGTGTTCTTTGTTCTTTATTCACATTATTAGTATTATAGTTTTCCAGATTATTGTGCTTTCTCTCATGCTTGATGTGAAGTTTGGTTTAGTTGTGATGAAAGTTGAAATAGGCCTATATAATGAATGAATAAACTAAATATATATACATATAAAACAAAAACACCACTCAGTAGGGGTCACTGTTTGACCAGTTTACAAGCACGGTATTAAAGACACCTGGCTTGAAATAATAAAAATGCATATATGATATCATAGTTGGGTCTCATTAAGCATCCACAAAAATTGGAGTACATTTTTTACTATACTAACTATTAGAAAACCTAGATCAAAAGAGCCTCGCTAGGCGCTGTCAGGGCGCGGCAGCCGGTGGACGACCTCATGTCTCCGTCACATGGCGGTGGACGACCTCATGTCTCCGTCACATGACGGTGGACGACCTCATGTCTCCGTCACATGGCGGTGGACGACCTCATGTCTCCGTCACATGGCGGTGGACGACCTCATGTCTCCGTCACATGGCGGTGGACGACCTCATGTCTCCGTCACATGGCGGTGGACGACCTCATGTCTCCGTCACATGGCGGTGGACGACCTCATGTCTCCGTCACATGGCGGTGGACGACCTCATGTCTCCGTCACATGACGGTGGACGACCTCATGTCTCTGTCACATGATGGTGGGACGCTTCTTCTCAAACCCCGAGCTTTTCCCCGAGGCAAACACCGCGAGCATTCCCGCCGCTGCCTTGAGCCACGCGACAATCAACTCTCGAATACGACCTCAGATCCGAGGAGACGACCCGCTGAACTTAAGCATATCAGTAAGTGGAGGAAAAGAAAGTAACCACCCAGCGGCTCCGATTGGTTTGTGGAATTTATGACGTCATAAATCTCTAGGATAATCCTGCCCAATTCAAACCCAAAATCAGGAAAACGTAAATGACAATATTTCAGATATGGATTGAAACTAATGTCTAGTACTGGTTAGATGCTTACTAGTATGTACATAAGACTCTACATGACATATATATATTATTAATATATATATATACCAATATAACGTTTTAATTATACCAATATAAACCCAGCTCACCCCTCGTATGTTACCTGGCTGATCCTGAAGGCCTTGCTGAACGGCTGTGGAAACAGTGTTGGATTAGGGTGTCAACTCAAACCTCTAGCGATGGTAGCTCTACAGGAGCCGAGTTTAAATAAAATGATCCCAAATATCATATATATGTCATATAAATATCAGACCAACATCTCGTGGATTATGTTGACAATACACTGGCACACTGTGTAGCTTCTGTGGAATTAGGATGATATTGGCGGTTGTTTCCATGCCGATGAGAGGAAAAGAACGAATTCCAGAGAAAAAGAAAACACATGGCACTGCCAAGAGCTGTCAATGCTCAGATGCTGAGCTATCAGCCAACATGCTCACTATACAGAATGAGAAAAGTGATGATGAGATAGGTGTTGCATGTGTGTACACTTCATTCACCTGGTGTGTTGTAATGTCAGCCTATACCAGTGGGTCACAGCGGGGACTCAGTGGGTTGTGGGAGGGCCACAATAAACATATACGTCATGCTTGTCTACATGCCTTGACGGTTTTATTTGCTTATTCGTTAGTTTGAAGACGGAACATGGGAACACTGTGTTGATTAATAATCTAGAGAAATGTTAATGATCTCCCTTTTTTTATTGCACAAAATATTTGGTGGGCCTGGCCCAAAAGAACCTCCTCAGGAGGTTGGGGAAGCCCTGGTCTATACATTAAAGTCTATATAATGGTCTAAACTGGACCATTTTATGGTCTTACATTCTTTCCTTTACATTATTGTATGGATAGCATTGCTTGAGGCATGCTTGTATCATCCGCACTCACACTTGGGAATGAGAGGATGATTTTATGGGCGGGTTGTGACTTCAAAAGCATTCCTCGCTCAGTGGGAGTCATCTGGTTCGTATTGTCTGTGCTTGAAGGAGCCAAGGTGGGTCAGACAGCCTGGTCTGTATGTGTGCTAGGATGCTGTATATATGCTGAGGCATTATGTCATCATGATCCATGTCCTCTCTACTCTAATAAAAGAGACTCACAGAAGGATGTGCATTAAACATGTAGAAATCTATCTGAATGTATGTTCATATATTAAACGTTTATGAGTGTATAGTGTAGGGATCAACTATTTTCTACTGTAACCAGGATAGTCAGGACAGTGTAGCGGCTGTAGGGTGCTACTCCTGCCTGACAGTCTACAAGATGCCTCATCTACATGCTCTACAAGATGCCTAACATCTACATGCTCTACAAGATGCCTAACGTCTACATGCTCCTTAATGATCTGGATCACAAGTCATTGTAATTTCCTTTGGACAAAAGCATCTGTAACTAGCGGAAAATATATTATTGGTATACTATACTATATGTAGTAGTAGTAGTAGTAGTAGTATTAACACTTTTTGTAACTTTTTTGTAACTATTTGTCTCTATTTTGAAGCATGCCAAGCATGTCAACACTATTTTAATCAATTGTCTGCATCTGTACTAATAAGGACCACCAAGGTGAATCAAAAACAGTTTTATTGAATAGGATATGGACTTGAATGTGGTTTCCATGTAATGCCACACTAACACCATCAGAATGTAGATCATACCAACATACAAACTTTATCACAGGTGGAAAAAAAGATGAGAAGACAACTAGATTATTTGTAAAATACATTTAATCCCTTAATATTTGGGCACACCAAAGTCTACGAGGAGAGAGGGCTTATAGATCTGAGTGTCAGTGCAGTGGGCTAAAGTCGCTGTCACCATGCTATGCAATATAAGGCTGTTTAATGACCCGCTATCCCCTCCATCACTGGCAGTATACTGTATCGACCTGATTCCTAAGCAAGACCATGCGTGATGGACTTCACCGCCTGTACCGACTTCACCGCGACTATTCAGGAAAACTAAGACGGTTTGGGTAGGGACAGGTTTTAGCTCCACTCCGGTGGCACTGTCACACCATCTACGGCCGCCTCTGCCGGTAAACCCCTGACGACGTATCAGACAAAGTTATCACAATAAAAAGGCATACATTGTCTTAGCACAGTCTTCATGGTTTTAATTAGTAGAATCGTACAGATCTGTACATGTTACAAGACATATTTTGGGTTATCTCACCATAGTTATAACTTGTTAGCAAGACATGGCTTTCGTCCGAAGACAAGAGCAGTAATACTTATGGGTTACGCGCAAGGTGTTGCAGGATGTGTGTTAGATGTTAAAATTCGGTGACTGTGTGCGTGGAAGAGGGAGCAGAGCAAGCAAATTAAATGCTTTTTCGTTGTTGCTGCATGATTTGCAAGTTATCCGGCTCTGAATGTTCTGCAACCTCCAAATTCTCCAAAAAACAAACTGAGGGAGCGACACAAGGCTGGCGGTGGAGCACGCATGTCCTCTAGTGGTGAGCCGTGAACACTGCAGCAGGGTGGAGCGCCTAAACAAACAGACAAACGGTCTACAATCCTATCTTTTATCCGCGCACGAGGGGTTAAATGATGTACTCTAAACAGTGTCAAATTATAGAGGACTAAAGGGTGTGGCCGTGGCCCCGGATAACCTATGATGAAGTCAAATCCATCGTCGTGTCCATAGTGATTATTACAGTCAGACATAATACCTGTGTGGTTTAAA
>OMKN01065764.1:0-11355 GCA_900302345.1 Melanonus zugmayeri
GAGAATTAATTTGCATTCCATTTTTTCCGTCCACCTTGACATCGGACCATTTCTTTTTTATGTCCCTGACGGTCCGCTGTTCGGACCAAGCAGCATTCACAGCGTCCGCTACGTGCTGCCACTCGCTATTTTTTTAAAACATTTTTTATGCCCATGTTGTGTCCCGCAAATAAAATGTGCTTCCGCCTCTCTACCTCCCCTACAAGAACCTCCAATTCACATTCTGAATAGTTCCTCTTTCTTGCCGTCTTCTTCTCTCTCCCTGTCATTGTCTGTATGAATATTAATTTGGGGCGTGCCAATGCCCCTTTATAGGCAATAATGGGCGTTACAAGGGTGGGACAAAACGCGCGTTCACGTGCACCAAGTTTACGTGTCAAGCGTGATTTATAATTGGAAACAGGCGTAGGACGTGCGTGCGCACTGTTTTATACATCGGAATATTTGTGTGCGTAAGCACGGCCCTGTTTCGTAAGTACTTTTCATATTTACGTGAATCCTGCGCAAAGTTTTATGCATGAGGCCCCAGATCTGGTAGATGTTTGGGCCGGCTCGGGTGGACCTGTTCTCATTCAGAGAGAACACCCACTGCAAGATGTGGCTTTCTCTCAGCCCGTGGGAGATGCTCTTCCTCTGTTGGGGGTAGATGCCGTAACATACACCATGGCCGCAGGCGCTCCTATATGCGTTCCCGCCGATTCAGTTGATTCACCCTCTTCTACAGAGAATCAGGACAGGAGAGACTGTCGCTCATTCTGGTGGATCAGCCCTGTGGTTCCCAGAGCTAGCAAACTCATGGGTCAATTCACCTTACCTGATTTTTTTTTGTTGTGCTGGTGCTCCTATGTAAAAAAGTTAGTCTAGTAGATTCATGTGATTGTAACACGGGGAGTCTGACAAGCCTTTTTCCATTTCTTAGCTACTCAAAACAATACTACCAAACCACTTGTTAAAAAAAAATGTGTGTGTGCACTACTTCCAGAGTTACCATGGAAACACCAGAGTTCCGTCGCTGGGGAAAGGAGATGGTGGACTATGTGGCTGACTACCTGGAGAACATTGAGCACAGGCGAGTGTACCCAGATGTGGAGCCCGGGTACCTGCGCTCCATGATCCCCTCCGAGGCCCCGCTGGAGCCCGAGAGCTACGAGGACGTCCTCAGAGACGTCGACAGGGTCATTATGCCTGGAGTGAGTTCACACATTTTTTTTTTATTCACCCTAATTATCCGTCTGGCGATTCATAAAGTACATCTTACAGTGATCACTGGGACAATTCAGCCCTAGCATTTAATGGATTGACTGGCCCACTTCCAATTGTTTGTTGATGCTATCCAATGTATGTGGAGATATAAACTTGCGCAGGACAATGTCTTTTGTTGATAACATTTAATGCTAACTGTTATAAAAACACTATATTTCACATACGACTATATATCGCATAATACACGTGTAATACTGTTACCCCACAATCACCTACTAGACTTCTTAAAGTCATCAATGCATTACAGTGCAGCCCCACTGGTCGACCCCATTCTGTCGTTATTCTTGCCTGGAGCATGGATTATCTTTTCATTAGACCACTACACTCAAAGCCTTTCCAGTGCAGCCACTCTAAACTCAGTTCAGACTACTACGCTCTTTCTCTCACTCACTCACTCACACATACACATACACACACACACACTGCACTGATGTTTCTGCACCACCAACCACTCCCTCCCGTGTAAAATAAACACGTGCAATACAAATGTATATACATACACACACGTTAATCTATAGTTATTTATATTTATTCTATTATTATATATTTATTCTAATTATAGTGTACATGCCTCTAGCCCTCTCATTGCCTCTTAGCCTTTCACATCATGTATAGTTCTTAATAACTTGGTGTGTAAATATTGTTTTGTTTTAATTCTTCTTGTTCAATATTTTGTTAATATTTTGCTTATATCGTGTTGCTTTATGTCTTTTATGCACCAAATTCACCAAGCCACTTTCCTTGTATGTGCAAATATACTTGGCAAAAATCTAGATTCTGATACAGAAAATTAGTCAACCCTTTTTTTCTTGCCAATCGTTTCTCTTTATGTCTGTTCTTCCAGGTGACCCACTGGCAAAGCCCACACTTCCATGCCTATTACCCGGGTCCCACTTCTTTCCCATCTATATTGGCTGATATGCTCAGTAGTGGCATAGGATCCGTTGGATTTACATGGGTAAGGCAGAGACTCAGTCTCCGTCTGTGCAGATATTGAATCATATAATTGTAGCATAAGAAACAAATGCAACCAGAAAACCATTCCTATTGGATGAATCAAATGACAATGAAGACTGTACAATGGGATATATATAGCACGGATATAGCAGTATTAAATAGTGCACAAAGTGATTTCTGTTGCCTGTTAAGATAGTTTTTTTTCTCCCTGCAATTGGGTTCACCCTTGCCCAGACCTGACACAGATAGACAGATAGTTGTTTCTTTAAAATGTATCTTTCACATGCAATATATGTACTTCATATATTTCTTTGTTAATTTTGTTAAGGCTGCGAGTCCAGCCTGTACTGAATTGGAAACGGTGATGTTAGACTGGCTGGGCAAGATGCTCCAACTTCCAGAAGACTTCATTACTGGAACAAACGGTCAGGGAGGAGGAGTCATTCAGGTCAGTCATCACACAATCTTATTTTATCTGTATTTATTTATATTTTTATATTTGCTTGACCAAACCATAAGCTAACCCTAAAACCTATCCCTAAAACCAAACCCTAACCTAAACCTAAAACCACACCCTAATCCCCCAAACTAAAAACATTTTTGTCATGTTGGGTCGCGACCCCAAGGCTGGGAAGCCCTGCTGTATATAAAGCAATAAATAATTAAAAGTAGTAATTGGTATGAAGGCACACCTGTAGGTTGTGGTGGTTGGTAAGTAATGGTGTTCCAGATCATCTGATTCTCTCATAGCCTACCCCAAAAACTGTATTTGCGTTAAAACTCCTGAAAAAAATGTGCCACTTTTGCACTTCTTGCGCTCGCGTCATCCCCTACAAAGCTGAAACCAAAGATACGCCCTTGCTGTATAGCAGTGATACTCAACTTGGGCCAGCAAGCAGTGGCGGCTGGTGACATTTATAATAGGGGAGGCTGACTATATGAAAAAAAATATATACTGTTTTTTGAGCTACAAAGAGCATCAGATGATCCTGATGAGGCAGAGAGAATAGATAACTAGGGTGCTTTAGTCAGAGTGGGTGCTGCGTGGCCACCAGCTCAAATACATTAGATACCAATCAGTTCTACTAATGTTCTACTGATGACGACTAGTTATAAAAAAAAGAAACAGCTTAGATATGAAACCCTCAGAGCTACAAACAAATAACAAGCGTCACTGTTTTTTCTCTCCCTTCCTCCTATACGGAGATCATGTAATGAAGCAAAAATAAAACATAATAATAATTTTTGCCTTGACTAAAATGAATGAAGATGGCATGACTAAAATGTGACTAAAACTAAAATGCTTTTTAGTCAAAAGACTAAGACTATGACTAAATCAAAAACTGGTGGAAAAATTAACACTGTATGGGTCACATATTACACACAATCTACTCAAACGGGAGCAGTCTAAATGCTTAACTTAATGGCTTGTTGGTCAAAAAACACTTTCACTGGAGCTTTGCGTGCGTGCTTCACCTCCGCTGCACTCATTAACAGACAGAAAGGGCCGATCGCCTCCTCGGGGAGGTGATTGGATTGGTTCAGTGGCGTTTCTGCATTAGGGGCCCGTGGGGCACTGCCCCACTAGATCCAGCAGACGGCGCTGTGGTGAAGAAAGCTCAATATATCTGTGCTTTGTGGCAAAAATATATCTTATATTAATTAATATGCAAAGTACCGATTCAATTGTAAATGTGTGTGTGAATAAATAGCTGTTTGAGTAATTTGATTTGTGTTTCTGTGTGTTTGCTCTGTGAAATGCTGCTCTCCGCTTTCCCGCTCTGCTCTGTGGGGCAGTGCGACAATCTTAAGACTGTTGCTATGGAAACAGCATGTGAGCGTGATTGACACATGCCAAAGTTTACATTAGGTGAAGGGGCAGTCGTAGTTGTGTCCCTTGAATTCTGCCTAGCAACAGGTGCCTCTTGCCCGCAAACTGTGAAACATCTTTGTGTCGCGCTGAGTGAAGCATGTGAAATATATTTGAAATAGGATTTCTGCCCCCTGCCTGCACTCAATGCAGCCCATAGCATATTCCTACCGGTCCATAAAGGCCTAAAGCTTATAATTATCAGCTTCCTCTATTTTTGTGATGGTGACATGATGTCATACAAAATTGCCCCACTAGAAATGTCAGGCTAAAATCGCCACTGGATTGGTTGATACAGAATGCACTTGATCGTGATTGGCTGTAATAACGGAAGGAGGCATATTTCATTTAGCCTCCCTTTGAGAGGTTTACGAGTTGCTGCTTCGTTCAAAAGACAAAGTTAGTGACGTGGAGTCGCATAACAACTGGATTATGATTGGTCAAAAAATATTGGAGAGGAGGCTGAGCGTGGTCTGCCTCCTCCGCAGGGGAAATACAGTTGTTCGTGGAACGCTGCTTGATAATTATATTTTTAACGTTAAACCACACAGATAGCGACATTTTCAGTGGATAATTCCAACGCATCAGCATATGCGTAAATATATCAGTAAATGTATTTATTTTGCAGAGACAAAAGTGAATTTATTTTAGATGCATTTATAAGATTTATTTATTTACATCAGTGGGTAAAAAAACTGAGGAGACGCTGCCTCCCTTTGACCCCTCTGACACCTCACCACTGGTGCCAATGCGACCATTTTCTAATTCACAATGAAAGTTTGACTAAGCTCCAGTCCAGTTGACAAGTATCGCCACCTGCTGTCAGAACCACACATGTACTAGCCAACATTAAAATCCTTAGCTGCGCCCTTGTTTCTCTCGCAAGATCTGATGGCAACACCTACACCTGGCTTGCCTACAAACCCAGTATGATGCATAACATATGAACATACCGATCATTTGCTTGTTAAAAAAAGAAAAATGTGTGTGTATTTGGGAGAAGTGTCCTGAAAGTGAATGTAAATTTAATTAGAATAGATCTCATAGTTAAGTTAAATATCTGTTAAGTTACATACGTTAAGTTAAATATCTGACTTATCCAAGTGCTCAAACTTTGAAAATAAAGAATTTCAAAGAAAGAAATATGTGTTATGGGCCTTTTTTATGATTCACAATTTTATTTGCACTTCTGAAGTAACGTGTGACAACTATCTGGTGATAGGACAACCAGCAGTATTAAGGTCGGGGCTTGTACAAAAAAAACAGTTTATTAACTGGCCCCCGGCTTCCTGTCATTTTGCAAAAGTGGCCCCAGGGCAAAGCAAGTTGAGTATCCCTGCTGTATATTATATAAACAATGTTGTAACGTGTATCATTTATTTCTCTTCTAGGGTACAGCTAGTGAAGCAACTCTGATGGCGTTGCTTGCTGCTCGCTGCAAAACAGTGAAATGTGTCCAAAAATCCGATCCTCAACGACCAGAGGCTGACATTATTTCCAAACTGATTTCGTACACCTCCGAAGAAGTAAAACATTTTTTTATTTAGAGGTTAAACATTCTGGACTCTCTCCACTACCAATACCACTAATGTGTGTAAATGGGGCTTTTCTTTCCAAGGTCACTTTCCTTCTTGTTCTATAAGATCCATGTTGTCCTTGGAAATACGAGTTCTGGGTTCCAAGATTAAGGCTATAGTAACCTAGAATCCGTGGTCCTCATCTTCTTCCTCAGGCCCACTCATCAGTGGAGCGAGCTGGCCTCATCGGAGGAGTGGCAATGAGGATGGTCCCAACGGATGACAACTTCTCTGTCAGAGCAGAGACACTGGAGAAGATGGTGGCCGAGGACAAGGCAGCTGGATTCATACCCTTCTTTGTAGGGAAACGCACACACAGACTATTGCTGTATATACTGCTGAAATGATTGGTGGATTCATCGATTAGCCAAAATGCTTAACGATGCTTCATAGTTGTTGCATTCAGCTTCAGTGAGGTCTAGATTGCCATCATCGCACTTGGCAAATCTGATTGATCATTTGTGTATTTTGCTCTCATTTTGTGTTTTTCAGTTCTGCGCAACTCTTGGCACGACTCCCAGTTGTGCATTTGATCAAATTGATGAGCTTGGGCCTTTATGTGAGTTGGCCACAAAGCTATGTAAGGGTTGTGTTCCAGTTACTTAGCATAGTCTCCGCATCCCCGGGAGCAATATTTATTATTTTTTAACTCATCTCATTTCATAATCAAAGGGGACATGGAAATTTGGCATACCTTTTTATGGTCATATTTCAGATCAATTAATTCTGTCTGGAGTCTGGAGTGAAGTTGCTTCTAGTTGTCTCATTGTTCCTGCTCGTCTGTTCCAGGTAATGCAGAGAATATCTGGATGCATATCGACGCAGCGTATGCTGGAAGTGCATTTATATGTCCAGAATTCAGGCCTTTGTTGAATGGTGTTGAAGTAAGTCCTATTGTTTTTTTATTTGTCATTTTATTATATTTATTCATGAATTGTTTGATGAGGCGTTCAACAATTTTGGAATATTGTTGTAGATCTGTTGTAGGGTTGGGTGATTCTTCCCTGACATGTTCTGGATTCTGTCTACATCTGGCAATTCATGGGCTTGAACCATGGTGCTATTAGTTGTACTTTTCGTTTGCGAATGAGTTACGTATGCGACTCGCCAAGACTACATACGGTGATGGTGCTCAGCTGACTCAAGTGATGGTGCTCAGCTGACTCGAGTGATGGTGCTCAGCTGACTCGAGTGGGTGTGCCCCTCCGTTGACATGTGGATGTTCCTCCGCAGGGCCATGATGTTCTGCTTGTCACAACATCGGTACCGATGTTGTGATTTAAGATATATAGTCTTACATTATTATTGTAAAGCCGGCAAGTTAATTTTATGAAATGAATGGTAGATCTACATGTCGTAGCCTGAGAACTTTTACTGAGAATTGTTCCTTCATTTTTTTTTTAAGTTTGCAGATTCATTCAACTTCAACCCCCACAAACTTCTTTTAGTCAACTTTGACTGCTCTGCTATGTGGTAAGTCATCTAACCACAATACCTACATTATCCAGGTAGCGTACGTATCCAATACACAACAAATGTAAAGTCAGACGCCCCATTTGCACACATTTCCGTGCATCAGACTTTTGATGTATTCATAAATGCGACCTGATAATAGCGCAACAAGGTTTCTTATAACACAACGTAATAAATCTATCTAAAGTGGGTAATGGACAATCCATGCTCCAAGGAAATCTGGGAATTTCTAATAAATTAGTTCTATGAACAGCGTGGTGTCAAATGGAAACATTCTCATCATCATTTTAACAAATGATAATGAATGCAACAAGAAAATGTTACCTTCATTTAGGTTTAATAGACGTTAGACTTTCAAATTGGTTATATACTGTACGCATAAAAATGAAAATTCCGGTTTTGGTGGGAAATTATTATAATTTTTTTCAGTATGGAGAATTTGTAACATCCCCGGAAAATATTCAACCCTAGTACCTAATGATGTGTTTTCATCTGTTGTTTTGGAGATTTCAACAGGGCATTTGTGTTGTTTCTCTGCCTTGCAACAGGGTAAAGAAAAGTGCAGACCTGAGCGGAGCCTTCAAAATGGAACGAGAGTACCTGAAGCACGAACACGAAGGTCTGTCTTTTAATTCACTTTCTAACAGACATTGCCCCACAACTTTTCTTTTTTAAGTTGATAAATTAAACCATCATTATTCTAAGAGGACCAATAGTGTGGCAGCCACACCGTTAGTGCTGAATAGGACCACTGTTGGATGTAGTGGATTAATCTTAATCCAGTGCAGTCCAATGGAGTGTGAGGTGGGTGTTAAAGGGTTTTAGATCTGAGTGGTTGGCTTAGTCAGATAAGCAAGGTGACACGCAACACAGGCTGGCCTCATTTCATTAGTGGCCATGTATTTCTGTGGTTATATATATTATATATATATTTTTTTTTTAATATATATATTCTCTGGGCTTTTCAGGAAAGTGGAGAGAGACAGGAAAGTGGGTTGAAAGAGAGAGGGAATGACATGTAGCATAGGACCGCAGGTGGGAATCAAACCTTGGTCGCTACGAGGCGTATCGCCTATGAGCCACCCATTGTTCCCTGTTTAATGTGATTTGTATGTGTACCAATATTTATGAAAGGAAAAAAATGAGTTTTATACTTATGACTGTATTCCATAGCCGTACCGGCTAAACACTGGATGGAGAACCAAATAACAAAAACATTATTCAAAAGCTCATGTAACCGCAAAAAGTCTGTGTCCATTTGTGTATCATTATTGTAAACATTATCTAACTCCAAATTGTTTTGCCACAATAGGTCGGGTTACAGATTATATGGTAAGATAGTCTGTGTAGTTAATTTACAATAATATAATTATAATATCATACCTTTTGCTCAACACTAGCTTGGGTATAATGCTAAATAACATGCTTTTTTCTCTTCTCCACATCTCTCTCACCTATTCTCTCCTTTCCCCGGTGCGCTCCTCTCCTCACTATTCACATCTCCTCTCCTCTGTCTCCCAGCATTGGGTTATTCCAATGGGCAAGAGGTTCCGCTCGCTGAAGTTGTGGTTCGTCTTACGCATGTACGGGCTCAGCGGCCTCCAGGCCTTCATCCGTAATGTACGCTGACTGATCCGTAGAAATATTGCTGTATATATTATGAGAAACGGCAGCACATATATTATGTGAAATGGCAGCGCAAGGGAACTAAAATGTGACTGGATGGGGACCTGTCACATTCGAATGCACTGATAAATCTGCCTGTTGCTGATAAGATATGATGACCTGAGATATGAACTGAGATGCACAATGTCTTCTGTTTGCAGCATGTGGAATTGGCCAAAGCGTTTGAGAGTCTTGTGAGAGAGGACAACAACTTCGAGATCTGTGCTGAAGTAATCATAGGACTAGTTTGTTTCAGGCTGAAGGTACAAATTGTGCCATTCAAATACGAATACGTGTACCGTTACACCACTGAATTTTTTGTATATCTGCCAAATGGTACAATCTATCAGCCATTGGCTGGTGGCAGGTGTTAACACCTGCCACCAGCCAATGGCTGATAGATTTGGCAGGTACCATTTGGCAGGTACAAACATTTCAATTAGTTACATATAAAAACAATTGCTTGGCCAGTACATTTTTCCACTCTGGCAGGTAAAACAAAAGACAAAATTCAAAAAGTAAATCTTGGACCCTACCTGCACTACCACTACCTTGTGTTCTGATTATTTCCTATAGCTACTCTGCACTGGATGAATGTGTCTACTAAATCAATAAATGTAAAAAAAACAACTCCTGTAGATTGCATCCAGTTTGTATCATGTTTGTTTCGTTCTTTCAAAATGTACCATCCGTTGTCTTTAATTCAACTCCATTTCCGCGTTTCTCCCAGGGTTCGGATGAGCTGAACAAAGCTTTGCTGAAAGAAATCAACAGGATCGGGAAGATCCACCTGGTGGCTTGCAAGCTCCGTGGACGTTTCGTCCTGCGCTTCGTCGTCTGCGGGCGTACCATCGAGTTGCGCCACGTACAAGAGGCATGGCAACACATCACTGAACTGTCCTGCGAGCTCCTGCTGAACCCCTTGCATCATAAAGGAGGAAAAGGAATGGAAAATGGAATTTGATGTTGTTAAAGCTGCTGTAGGTAAGATTTGAGAGTTGCAAAGAGGGCAAGATTTAGAAAATGACTGACATGCAAGATGGATTCCTTGAATCAATCAGGGAAGAGAGGCCCTGATTGGTCAGAAATGAGCTGGGAGTGGTCAAAAACTGGCAGATGCAGTCAACTATAACAGATATAATATATAATATTTTTTACAAATTGCACTCAAATTATAGCTCCTAAATCTTACCTACAGCATCTTTAATGGGAGTATTTAGTTATACTACTCCTCATCTGAGTCAGCAGTACGCATACTGTATATTGGGGTTTGAGAACAACCTGCGTACATGAATACATTACACAACTTATTTGCGTCCTGATTTCAGTTATCATCTTGCTTTGTTAGGTTTTGTGTTTATTACAAGAACAAGCTTATGTGTATATTTTTACTGTGTGACAATTGTATCGCTATGAGGTGTCTTCTGTGGCTGTGTGTGTTTAGTCAGTCTTTCAATGAGTCTTTCATTGAATGTACAACACTTTGCTTTAAAGTATCTGGACACCTGGCTTGAAATAATAAATATGCATATATGATATCATAGCTGCGTGTCTCATTAAGCATCCACAAAAATCGGAGTGAAAAAAAACATTCATAGCTATTAGAAAACCTAGATCAAAAAAGCTGCTTATTATGCTGTTAGCACTTTGCCAAGACCGTGTGGGTGTGTCAGGTCCCGTTTTGATTGACTTCTCTCTGGCTCCGAGAGCCGAGTACGCAGCAAGGCCTTCCCTGTTTAATGTGATTTGTATGTGTACCAATATTTATGAAAGGAAAAAAATGAGTTTTATACTTATGACTGTATTCCATAGCCGTACCGGCTAAACACTGGATGGAGAACCAAATAACAAAAACATTATTCAAAAGCTCATGTAACCGCAAAAAGTCTGTGTCCATTTGTGTATCATTATTGTAAACATTATCTAACTCCAAATTGTTTTGCCACAATAGGTCGGGTTACAGATTATATGGTAAGATAGTCTGTGTAGTTAATTTACAATAATATAATTATAATATCATACCTTTTGCTCAACACTAGCTTGGGTATAATGCTAAATAACATGCTTTTTTTGTCAGGGCTGGGTCGGGTGGACCCCCGAGCAGAACACTCGACACAGGGTTGAAAACAGATAAGCGGTTTATTGTTCAAGAGGCAGGGTAATACAGAGGGTGACGAGGATAGCCGGATCAGAATGAGGGAAGCGGGAATGGATGGGAAGCGGTGAGATGGCGGCAGGCAGGTGGAGGCGGGATGCGAGCAGGACAGCGGGATTTAGGGAAGGCAGGTGAGGGCAGGAGGCGACGGATAGGCAGGAGCAGGAACGCCGGGACGGGAAGCAGGAACACCGGGAAGGGAAGCAGGAACACAGTGGGTTAGCTCGACTCAGGATGTAGACAAAACGAACAACACTGAAGTCTTCTCAGGACGTAGGAAAATAGCGAGGAGTCTAGAGGGTAGTTACCGCGGGTAGCTGAAAAAACACTCGGACGAGGAGCAGGTGGGAAGCCGGGGTTTATATGCCGGGAAGGTGATGAGTAATGATGAGCAG